>JAZHYW010003884.1:0-57500 GCA_037355805.1 Ixodes ricinus | reverse complement strand
CTTTGCCACACAAGACTTACACAAGTTGCAGTGGTTACGGGATGCAGAAAAAATCGTCATTACAAAATGGAAGTGAAATGGCTTGGATAGCAAACAAACATTGTTGCCAGCTATCAAGTCAACGGTGCAGCAAAGGGCACAGCCACGTAAGCAGTACATGCCCGAGCTTGCTGCATTGACGCAGAAAACTACCAGGAAAATTTGCGGATTAGAAGCCAGCCCTGCAGCTTCAGTGCATCAGATGTCGGTCGCTGCACATGACGTATGATTATGTACAAGATGGCATCAGTCGGTCAAAGTTGCCACTCGACCAAACTGAACACCGACGTGCCAGGAGCGTCATCCGACAACAAACAGCACAGGTACTACGACTGAACACCTGACACAAGACTGTCGCAGAAAGAACTCGTTATGGAACCATTTGCAAAGAACCAATAATTATGTAATCAAGTGTAAATAAACATATTTGATAAGCTAACCAAATAAACATATTTCCGCTCGCCTTTACGCCTTCAGAGTCTATACACAAAGAATTGCGTTCACCGCACGTGCTGGACCTTTTGAGGACACTCGCATCTCTCACCCCTCAATGTTGAATATTGGGACCTACCAGACTGGCTGCATTGGGCTGCACTCGTTCCACTTCTCCTGAACATGTGGCGCATCCGAAAACCAACTCCAGCAATGTGAAAATGTTATTCATTAATTTATTCCATCCAGGGGCCTTTGTAGGCATTGCAGAGAGGATACTTAAAACTACAGATGATGATAACATTAAAGCACACTGCTGTAACTTGTTAATTCCAAAAACAAACACACTTCTGAGCATCTAGTTTAATAGAACGTGTTGATGCATTGTTATATAGCAGGACACTTCCTATACGTATGACACAATAGGCCCTTTGCAAAACCCCATTAAACAACACAACTGTCACCATTTTTTTTTTTTTTGGAAAGCGCACGAATGGGTTCCAGTTCACGTTGAACGTTAATGCAGCATTCGAGACCGATAGGCGCTCAGCCAAGTTCACAGTGACGGCAGACGTAACATTCTTGTCGAACGAATGCCCAAAGTATGAAGGCCTTGTGTAATTAGAGTAGTAGCTACTGTAATTCGTTCCATCACAATATGGCAAATGGCAAAGGCTACAGTCTCGGTGAGTCATTATGCACGTTGGAGAAAGGCACATGACAACATATCATCAGAGTGCTCGTCTGCACAGATTTGTCACACACCTTCACTCCGTCTCTTTGATTGACTCGAGGGGGCTGTGGCGGTTGCCCCTTTCCTAGTTACGGTGATACAATGTATAGGCAGCCCACACTTGAAAAAAGTATATTGAAGAGACCGAAAGGATATGTGTCAACATTTTTCAACAAGACTGCTCTTCGGGCAAGGGATGATCGAACACAAATATGAATCATCTTGTCCAGGTAATTAGAACAAGTAAATAATTGACCGACTAATACAATGCACTCTTGATGAAAAAACGTATTGCTGCAATAAATCCTACGAAAGAGAAAAGTGTGCAGTCAATCTATGTGTACACCAAAACGTTTGTTCTTATAGCAAGTTGAATAGCTTTGAAGCAGGTTCCTGCAACGATTTACTCATCCCCACACTCAATAAAACGTCATCCTAGCAGCTGAAAATAAGTGTGCACTTCGCACTCACAAAAAAAAAAAGGAAGAAAAGCGATCGAATGTAGAATCGTCGATTAGCACAAAACGTAAAGATCGCAGGAGCTTCCTCGCTAAAAGTTGGCTGTCGTTTGTGGCCAACGAAGTGTCATGCCGAATTAGTGTTTAATCGCGCAGCAAATGCAACTCGAGCCGCCCTGGCCGCCCGCTTCATACAGCCTATCCAGTACATGCTTTAGTGGCGCCCTCTCGAGCAGTGGACACGGAGTGCGGCAGCCGTAAGCGCTCGCTGAGCTTACTACCCCTCCTCTAGTTCACCGCCACTCAAGCCACGACCAAGGACGTCATGAAGGAGGTAATTTTTTGCTTGTTTTTGTAACTTTAATTTGCCTATAACTTTTAAAATAAAGCGAAATTCGAGAAAAGAAAAGTTTCATTAAGTTACTACGTTCAGTGCGCTAAGATTCGGTGCAAATTAAAAAAAAAATCAAGAAGTTGTTGCGGGCGTTTATTTGGAATATCTGTTTATTTACACGAGCGTGGTGTACAGGCTCGTATCTACACGAACATTTATTTACACGTGCATAAAAAGGGTAATGTGGTTTCCAAAAATAAAGCGGAATGAATGAGCGCTCACCGTCGGCGCTGCGCCGAGCATACCCAACTACTGCAGACACGGGTGTGACTCTCCTACGAAACATCTGCCCGTTTGCTCGAAGCTGGTTAACTAACCGCGGTTAACCGGATTTCCCTACGAGGGGGAATTTTAGGTCATGTGACCGGCAGAGTAAGGACGGCGGGGAAACATGGCGGTGCCCCGGTGCGTGAGCGCCGCTCGCTTTGGAACGGATACGTCGTTGTAGCTGCACTATCGGGCGCGTTTGTCAGCAATGAATGGAGCAGAAGGCCTTCGATTTGCCTTACCTCACTTAAAACGCAAAGCATGAGCAATGACCTCGCCGCATTTTTAATGCGAATATTAATGCGAATAGCATTCTTTGGCTACTTCACGCACTTTTCGTCTATGTATCTATCTATCTATCTGGCTATCTAACCTCTTACGCCGCGGGTCGATAAATAAATAAAAAAGACCGGCACCGGCTGGGATTCGAACCGTTGACCCTTTGATCAGCAGGCAGACGCGCTAACCACAGAGCTATGAAGGCAGTCATTCAACGCACTCTAAACAGTTGTTTATATCTTTACCATAGGACGCGCTTTACAGCGCTGTCACAGCTGCCGGTGCGCGCGCGTTCCATGCACGAGGGCTCATTCCGCTCTCGTGAGGCTGAGCACGGCCGCTAGCTCACCCTCTCCCGCGCTCGGGAGAGGGTGATGTAGCGGCCGTGCTCAGCCTCACGAGAGCGGAATGAGCCCTCGTGCATGGAACGCGCGCGCACCGGTAGCTGTGACAGCGCTGTAAAGCGCGTCCTATGGTAAAGATATAAACAACCGTTTAGAGTACCGTTGGTTGAGACTAGCTGAGACGCCAGAAAGTCTGGTCGGTACCATTTTGAGTGTTTGTGCGTATGGCGCGTGCTTTGCTCGCCTTCCTAAGTGACACAAACGCACGTGCTGGGCTGCGGAGATCGTGCGCAGGGCTGTGAAAGTGTCAACAAATTTAGAATCGCCTCAAGAGTGGGCTGGCGTATCTAGAGTGTGCCGGCCACTTGACGAACGCGCATAACTCCGCACCGTTTGATGCTATTCGCATTAACGTAGATAATCATTCCCAAAGGATGGGTTCTGCTGATTTTTTAGATAGCCTTTCGATTCTGGCAATTCCTAAGCCTAAATGAACGCGATACTGTTGGCATGGCACGGTCTTTGAAAAGTGGATTTCCTTGACTCAATCGGCCGGGTACTGATAGCACACAAAAGCAGACAGCGTCCCCATAGACCTTTTTGCTAAATTTCCCAAGCACCGAGGTGCATGCTACGAGTGTAGTTACACGCGCTGCGCGTGCTGGCGTCTGCAGTAGTAAGTATTCTAAAGCGAAACGCCTACAACAAATTTTGCCATGCACGCGCGTTCGTCAAAGATTTATTATGATTATTTACTTCGAATATTTTATAAGTGGAAGGCCAGCGCGCGTGGATCGTTGAATTACACTTCCAGTGTTCTCCTCGATGTTAGGGTAATTTACTAATAGGTCAATTTTCACTGGAGCCGAATTATAGGATTTTCAATTTATGACGGTAGTTCTTACATGCTGGCCAACCATACTGCCGGTGTAACGCCCGCCTTTCACTGCTCACTTCTTTCTCATCGTTTCTAGGACTGAACTTCGTCGTCCTTTTCGAACTTGGAAGGAAATTTCAACGAGGCTTGTCTTCACTTCAGACAGCCAAATATCTAGAAATTTTCCAAACAAGGGTTAATTTAGTTTTACCTTACCGATTACCTGTACCACGAGCAATAAAAATTGTTTCTTGAGCTCAAATATATGCCGCGCTGTGTCGCCACAAAAAAAAAAAAAAAGAAACAAAAAAAACGGTAGCGCGCATTTTTGGGTCCCTTCCACTGGTCCCCCCATTTCGGGAACCTTTCCACGGAAGCCACTTATATTCGCTACAGCCAGGAGGTGACACCAGCTACCACCCCATAATAAAACACGGAGCTATCGCTCACCCAGCCAGCCTCGTCAAACTTGGCTAGGTACTTTTAGGTACCTAGTAGGGAAGGGCTGTTAACTTTTAACCGCGGTTAAAGTTAACCGGCTTCGAGTAAACGGGCCCTGGATGCTTTTGAGGGCAAAATACCCTACTGAAAAAAAGTATATGAATTTATTTCTGATATGTTTATTGGACACCTTTTTCATATCAGAACTTATTATTTCATATCAGTTTCATATGCCGCATATCAGTTACACTAGGCTAGGTGGCGCTAGGTACCACCCCATTCAAGTGCTACAAAAATATTTTTATTTACTCACGCCACCATCTAGATACAGTACGCATACAGCATCAGCTGAATATATACATTGAGCGCATACACATACACGGCAAAACAAACATGAATACAACAGCACACCCAATAACTACTTCTGAGCTCTGCGTTTCCGCCTTTTATGCAGGTCATTTTTTAAGTACGGAGTTTTTCGGTGACCACCTAAGCAATAAATAATATTCTGAGCATGTTGGATTTTTTCAGTAATGTCATACCTCTGAGAGTACTTGGAACGGCTCAGGGGATGAATCTCTTAATAAAAAGTAAACGCTCATGCCGTAATTATATGAAAGCCAGTAGATCAAGCCGCTCCACTGCGGCAAGTCGTATACTGAAAAACATTATATGAAATTATTTCTGATATGTTTATTAGACACCTTCATATCAGTTGGCATATGTTGCATATCAGTTCTTATATGCCGCTTATCAGTTTTTGGTTATTTCATATCAGTTTCATATATCGCATATCGGTTTTTGGGTATCTCATATCAGTTTCATATATCGCATATCAGTTTTTGGATATTTCATATCAGTTCTTATAGGCCACATATCAGTTTTTGGTTATTTCATATCAGTTTCATATATCGCATATCCGTTTTTGGGTATTTCATATCAGTTTCATATGTCGCATATCAGTTTTTGGATATTTCATATCAGTTCTTATATAGATTCATAATTTTTTTTCAGTAGGGATGGTGGACCTATGCGCAGCTCTGCGACCGTAGGTAGCTATACACAGGAACTCTGCGTTAGCCTTTGACTGGGCTGAGGAGACTGACGTCACGATTGCGACGGAGTTCCCATGACGCATCACACACCTTGATGGCCGATTTCGAAGCGGTCGCAAGAATCGGACGTTTGAAACGACAAACATAAACATCCGCTCAAAATACGAACGTGCGATTGTCATTTACGGATATCATAGGTCACATTTCACCCATTTCGAAAGGGTTGCCGTATATTTGGAGTTTCGTTTCTGTACCCTTTAAACGATTACACGTAGACAGAAGATTAAACGATTACACAGAGACGAAGCAATCGCTCAATTTCGAAGTGGCGCGCTGCAGTCGCGCTGACGTCAATGATTGCGTCGCAAACCACACATAAAGCGTTCACTCAAAATTTGCGTCGCCGCGAATTCACAGTAAGCTGCGTCGTGAGTCTCATGACGAATGGTATCGCAATTCATAGACAATGAACAATAACAGTTTCTGTAGCCAATTTTTTTTATGCAGATGGCGTTGGTTTTAAGCACGAACCGGTTTGAGACGGTTCGCGCTTGGTTGAACCGGTAATTACCCCTTATTTCGAATTCATAACTGAACCGGAACCGAATTGGAACAAAATGAAAAGCTACTGAACCCGAGCCGAGACAGAATAATGACCGGTTCGACTCCCTATAGCCTTGTCCTTTTCCTTGATCGAGAGCTTGGCTGCTGCTCGGGACAGCACGTTAAAAGTTTATTTACCATCAGCCAGTGCGACTCCTAAACGGGCATCGTCCCAGTACAATTATGTTTTCAGTCATTAAACGGGTACAATCGTCAAGTTATTCAAGAGAACTATGGTGCCGAAACCCGGAAACCGTCACCTTATCAGCGGCCCTAACCAGAACCGGCGGATGAGTTGACGACTTGGAACGGGTCAGAACAAAACGTACAACTCGTAGCCACCCGGTTCATCAAGGTCAGTAGACTTATTTCAAACAAGAACTACGATATCAAAGATCTCGCAACGTTGCTCGAGCGTTTAAACGCAAGAAGCCAGGAACTAGTCTGAACCGAGCGTTTTGAATTACGAATATCAAACGGCCAATACTCTAGCGACATTAAAGTATGAGTCAAAAATAGACCCGTTCTTTAAGGGCGCCGCCATCTTGAGAATGTCGGCGCCGACGACGCAGTCTAGTGGCTTAAAGCTTGAAATACCGGCTGGTTCTGGGACTCGCAGCACAGCTATCTGGGCAAGCAACGGTGTTGGTATGCGGGGAACTTGGCTAGACTTGGCTATGATGGGCTACAATAACTTGGTCGGAACCAACGTTACTAGATTACCTGAGTTGTGGAACTCCCGCGGAGGGGCGTATCCCCACCTCACTGACTTTACCTCGCCTCCCGTCGTTCGAAGCGCCTTCTAGATTTTCGTTTTATAACTGTGCGTTCCATAGGGCAGAGCTGAAACGCGCTGTGCTTCAAAACGTACGCATTGCATAGAACACACTGCAGTCACGCAGAGCCGTGTATACAGAGAGTTTGGTCAATGGGAGGCGCGGGCAGAGCCAGGGCGTGCGCCAGATTCGGAATCTTGGCATGCTCTCTTGACCAACCGGAAGCCGAAAAGAATCCCTAGCGGTGGTAGCGAGAAACAATTTTGATCAAAGGTTTATGTTCGTATATGGTTTTAATAAGCGCGTAAGAGTGAAGTGTAGTAACTCTTTGTGGTCTAAAATAGGGTGCACTTGTTGTTTTGGTCGTACGGATTATGTCGATCGTTCCGCTAGTCGCACTCTTCCACCATCATTTTGGGTGAGCGTGATTGAAACATCACGTGTACCAAATTTTCAGTCACCGAGAGTTACTCCGATGCAGTTATCAGGTTTGTTTCTCGCGACCACAATCAGGCTAATATTATTTCCGGCTTCTGGTTGGCCACGTTCGAATTTCTGAAGACGCCCTGGAACACGCCCAGCCCGCTTTCGTCCAATGGCGCCAACGAATGGCCAAACTCTCTCACATATACGGCTCTGCAGTCACGACATATTACTCTATGGTCACGATAGCAGCCGTCCGGCGCGTCGAACGACGGGAAGGTAACGCCATTCATTGTTCCGCCGAAACCTTCTTGCCCTCTACAAAATCCGTCTCCCCCTCGTGAAAATCCTCCTCTCCACTATTCCTCATTGGCCGAGAGGCCCATGTGTTTCGGGTTGCGACTTCCGTCCGGCATTTGTGCCCCCCGTCTCGCGGACTTTGAGGCTGTTTCTACCATCGGCGCTCGTGACGCAGCAAGTTCTCTGCAGAGTTTACGTTAACGCGTTATACTTCGTTTCAGCTTAGGTCCGAGCGCGGCCGATGTTATGAGCCGAAGGGCCAATCAAACAGCGAAAGAGGCACAACGTAATGGCGTGCTTTCCGCAGTTGATAGGACCAGCCAGTCCTCGCCGTTTCTTTGTGTGTGCTCCGCTGCCGGCCTGTTCAATAAAGCGCAGAGAGCACGCATGACGCTGCGCTTTTTGCGCTGTAGGATTGGCCCTTCGGCTCATAACATAGGCCGCGCTCGGACCTAAGCTAAAACAAAATATACGACGCTGTTTTTGTTTTTTTGTTTCGTGCTTAGCGATATGCGACAGCTGACATGACGTGTGTTGCGCTGTGGCAACGAGGTAGAGGGCTTAGAGCGATAAACCGGGGTTCCGGTCTGCACTCGAAAGTGACCCCCATAAGGCGGCTGCCATTGTACGCAAATGTGACCACTCGTCACATGACCAAACCAAATACGTGACGTCACAGGAAAGATGGCAGCGCCCAGGCAGCGGCTGGTCCCAGCTGGGCCGGAGCTTGTCGGATGCGTTGTTTGTTGTCGTTCGTGTCGGCGAGTTGACTTCAGACGTGGAAGCCGTCATATGAGGCCGTTCGAAAGCGACTTCAGAGTTCAGCGTGGTGTCTGACGTAGGTATAACGTGAACAGAAGGAGGAACGGTGTGCATTTCGCTGGTGACCGACGGGGATATTGCCACGAAAGCGACAATCGGCCCTACATTGCTCGGACCTCGGATTGATTCGGATACCGCAAGTAAATTTTAAGGCGACGTTTCTGTGCTCTCGTTGACCATCGCAATTTTCGAGGTCTGCAGTGAAGCGTGTGCAATATGTTTGGATACGCAGTTTAGCGACGGAAATCGCGTGAGTCGTGCTTGGCAGTGTGCAATCGTGGTGCCGCTTCGTTCAAATGACCGAAGGCTCACTTTGGTTGTGCGGCGCACCAGAGAGCTGCCTTCAAGTGCTTCAAGTTGGTAGTTCCTGTGCCGTGCTTTAGGTGATGCTGTGCTGCTTCGTAAATTGTTCTGGCGTAGACGTGCACTTTCACGGAGCACAGGTGTTGCAGTTGGTATTGACTCCGCTTGTCTGTCGCACGTTTCGTCGACACAAGTTTCATCAACACTCGGTACGCGAATTGCAGGCAGTATGGACATTTCATCGCGCGTGTTACCTACCCAGTCCACCCGTTCACGCCGCTTTGCGACGACAGTCTGCAGCGGATCATTACCAGAAAAGTGGTTCCACATCCATTTCAGTTCAGTTCGTCCACGGCAGTCGCCAAACCCCAAAGGAGAGGATTTATTCGAACAGAATGTCTCTAAAACAATGCAGCTTTTTTAGTGGTCAGGATAGACTCTCTTCTGTTTGTTTTGTTATATTGTCACAGATGCTTGCTCCAGTCCTATTTTCTATCAATATTTACTATTCTGGAAAGTTCCAGGCCATGCTCAGCTGTCATCGTATGTTCTGGTGGAGGTGCTGCACACTTTACCCATAGCTATTCACTCTGTGTGGACCCTGGCGGCTCCTCAGCCGAGTTGCCCGATAACAATTAAGACACGGGTAGCGGATTATCCCGGGTCTTAAACGCCCGGCGAGCCGTGAACCAAGTCCTATCACAAGCCCGGCAGAAAAACCGCAAGACGAGCGAGTACCGCAAGGACGAACCTTGGAAATGCACCACGAAGAACCTGAAATCCGAGCCAGTCGTTGCTACCAGCAAGAACCACCGGAATTCAGTCTTTTGCCAGAAAAACCGAAGCTGTCTAAGCCAACAATGACAAACCTGTAGCAGCAAACCACGTCCGCTCCCATCATCGTTTGCATGCCCGTCGCACCTCGCACTCCGATGCCCTTTCACGCAAGGTGTATGAAGACGTCGAGGGCTGGATTGAAATATATGGCTGCGTCGCCCGCCACAGTGGGTAGACGGACAACCAGCTCCTGCAGAACCTATACTTCTCGTGGAAGAAACTGCCAGGCACTGGTTTGAGAATCACGAATCCTCCTTAACGTCGTGGGAAGTTTGCACGATCGAGCTAAAGTGCACGTTCATCAGCCAACATTGACCAGGGAGAGCCGAATTCCTGATTCTGTCCAGGATGCGGCCCCACACAAGAGCGTCACCGCCTTCGTAGAAGATGTTTTGGGCGTGATCGAGCACCCACGCCAACCCTGATGTTACAGAAGACAAGAAGCTAAGAATCCCATGTCCCTCGTGTGAGGTACAACACCTCCGGCAGCCTTGTCCGCAACTCCACGACAACAGTCGAAGGGTTCATATCACCGCGGCTTCCAACATTGAATGTACACTGCAGGCCCGAGCCTGTCGCTATCAACAACTCCCCAGCTTCTCGACACTTGAGTCGTCCAGCTGCAACTTCGATGCCAGCCTCCCAGGCATCCGCGACATCCACGATGTTGTCCGGGAGGAGACCAGGAAGCTACTTCCTGCCATCAGTTGCCCGGCTTTTATTTTGATTGTGGAGATTGTTTCGGAACAAGTTCGACAGGCTATTCATCTGGAGTCTTCTTCGAGCGAAGCGGCATCTGACGATCCGAGGGCGACTTATGCCACAAAGTCACGACGACCGCCATCGGCTACCCGTTACTATTCAATGCCGATTCAACGAGACACCCGAACGCCGAAGCATTCATACATGCCCGAGCTTGCTGCATTGATGCAGAGAACTACCAGGAAAATTTGCGGATTAGAAGCCAGCCCTGCAGCTTCAGTGCATCAGATGTCAGTGGCCGCACATGACGTATGATTACAAGACAGCATCAGTCGGTCAAAGTTGCCACTCGACCAAACTGAACACCGACGTGCCAGGAGCATCATCCGACAACAAGCAGCGCAGGTACTATGACTGAACGCCTGAGACGAGACTGTCGCAGAAAGAACTCGTTATGGAACCATTTGCAAAGAACCAATAATTACGTAATCAAGTGGAAATCAACATATTTGATACATTAACCTAATAAACATATTTTCGCTCGCCTTTATGCCTTCAGAGTCTCTACACAAAGAATTGTGTTCACCGCACGTGCTGGAACTTTTGAGGACACTCGCATCTCTGACCCCTCAATATTAATTAATGGGACATACCAGACTGGTTGCATTGGGCTGCACTCGTTCCACTTCTACTGAACATATGGCGCATCCGAAAACCAACTCCAGTGATGTGAAAATGTTATTTATTAATTTATTTGCTCCAGGGGCCTTTGTAGGCATTGCAGAGAGGATACTTAAAACTACGCACATGATAATAACATTAACGCACACTGCTGTAACTTGTTAGTTGCAAAAACAAACACACCTTTGAGCATCTAGTTTAATGGTATGTGTTCATGCATTGTTATATAGCAGGACACTTCCAATACGTATGACACAATAGACCCTTTGCAAAACCCCATCAAGCAACACAACTGTCGCCATTTTTTTTCGGTGCAAAGCACACGAATATACCCCAGTTCACGTCGAACGCTAATGCAGCATTCGAGTCCAATAGGCGCTGAGCCGAGTTCACAGTGATGGCGGACATAACATTCTTGTCGAACAAATGCCCAAAGTATGAAGGCCTTGAGCAATGAGAGTAGTAGCTACTGTAATTCGTTCCATCACAATTTGGCAAGCGGCGAAGGCTACAGTTTTGGTGAGTCAATATGCATTTTGGAGAGAGGCACATGACAACACATCATCAGAGTGCTCGTCAGCACAGATTTCTCACATGCCTTCACTCCGTCAATCTGATTGGCACGAGGGGGCTGTGGCGGTTGCCCTTTTCCAGGTTATGGTAATACGAAGTATAGGCAGCCCACACTTTAGAAAGAAGTCTATTGAAGAGACCGAAAGGAATGGTAGTCAACATTTTTTCACCAAGACTGCTTTTCGGGCAAGCGGTGAACACAAATATGAATCATCTTGTACAGGTAACTAGAACAAGTAAATAATTGACCGACTAATACAATGCACTCTTGGTGAAAAAAAGTATTTCTGCAAAAAAACCTACGAAAGAGAAAAATGTGCAATTAATCTATGCGTACACCAAAAATAGCAAGTCGAATAGCATTGAAGCAGGTGCCTGCAACGATTTATTCATCCCCCCACTCAATAAAAACGTCATCCTCGCAGCTGAAAATAAGTGTGCAATTCGCACTCACAAAGAAAGGAAGAAAAGCGATCGAATGTAGAATCGTCGATTAGCACAAAAGGTTAAAGATCGCAGGAGCTTCCTCGCTAAAAGTTTCTATGGTTATTCGGTGACGCAGGGCTGAAACAACTTCCCCAAAGTCCTCACGCGACGTATACCTTTCGCTTCGATTCTCAGACGTTCAAACGAAGCTAGAAAAATGCGAATATATTATGCTAGGAGTTATATCGTAAAATTGTTTACAAGTACAAAACGTAAAGATCGCAGTAGCTTCCTCGCTAAAAGTTGGCTGTGATTATGCAGTTACCTAGGGCTGAAACGAATTCCCCTAGGCCCTACGTCCGACGTATACATTTCGCGTCGATTCTCAGACATTCCAACGTTCAAACAAAGCTAAGAGAAAGCGAAAATTGCATGCTAAAAGCACTCAAAGTTCTATCGACCCTCGAACACATCTGGGAATCCGAGCACCGGTACGGCGATACGGCTGATGCTGTCTCGCAGGTGTCAATATCCAGATGATACAGGGCGATCTTGCAGAAAAACGTAATAAAGTCTCATTTCTTCATATGTTCACATTATACCTGCGTCAGCGAGCACGAAGAAGACCGAAGTCGTCGGAAAGCAGCTACACATCGCGGCTACCGCGCATCGAACAAACTCGCATTCCCCAGCTCTGGGCGCTGCCATCTTACCGGTGACGTCACGGCTCTTGTGAGGTCACGTGACGTGTGGTCACTTTTGCGTACAAAATGGCGGCAACCGGGGGGTGCCACTTCCGAACTTCCGGTTTATCACTCTAAGCCCCTCTACCTCGTTGCGCTGTGGGCTGCTCAAACAAGCAAGGAACGGCATTTCCAGCGGCAACCAGCCGAGCCGTCCCGCAGGGAGGGTGCCCTAGGCGGCGCTAGCGTCGACACGGAAGTGCGGGAGAGTCGCGGAGAGGAGGAAAGGGTGAGGATTTCGCGAGGGAAAGGAGGCTTGGCGGTACCTTTTAGCAGGCCGTGGTGAGTGAGGGGAGGGGGGTTCTGCTCGGGCAAGCAGCGTCTGTGAGCAGTTCTGTAACTGAGCTAATCTCATAACGTTGGCCGGAACTTGGCCGGAAGAATCGAGCTGGCTAATGACAGGCCATCACCATGCCTCCTCGAAAGAACGAGGACGACGACGCGGTGGGGTGTTTTGAGTTTCCACAACGGATGTATACATAATAAGTTTAATGTAGCCTATGCAGGTAAGCTCTCGAAGTTTGATAGCAGCACCTTGAGTAATGGCACGTAACCATTTTCATACCCTCCACATGCCATGGAGCAAACCTTGCAATGAAAACTTGAAAACGGCAAGAAAACCGATTCCAACCCGGAACAGGCGCTCCGCCTGTTCCGGGTTGGAATCGGTTTTCTTGCCGTAGTCGTGAGCATAAACGTGACAATGAGTCTGATACAAAACCCTCGCGATTCACGCTCGCAATCGACTGGCTTTATAAATAAGGATCCTTGTGGAACGTGTGAAGATCAATACCATTGCGGCCAAACTCGCGCTGCAGCTTCTTGTGCTCATCGCACATTTCCCGCGGTTGTTCTTATTCTTAATAAAATTATTTGTGCACATGACGACGACGCAGTGATAGCCAAGCAACCGTAGATTTTGGGAATTGTAACAGAAAAAAGCAATACTCTGAACTAAATCACGCACGGCGTCCGTTTTTAATCCTTTTCTCCCTTACCCTTGGCGGTTGACTACCCCGTGTTGGAGGGAAATCCAAAAATGCACCGGGACGAGGGTACGTCAGTTACGCGCTGGCATGAGGTTATGCGAAAAAGGTCTATAGCCTGGACTGGTTGCAGCGTAATTAACCCCATAAGTGATGACGTCACAATATGGCACTGTGTTCCAAACAAGCCGTTGCTTGACTTTTTTTCGTACAGCTTGGTAACAATCATTATTTGTTATGTTTGCAAAACGTAGAATAGAGCCCTGTATATCCGCGGATTACCCGCGGATCGTCCCCGGATATCCGGAGTCTACTGCCGGATGCGGATAAAAAGTCGGGCCTCCAATCCACGCTTTGAAGGTAGTTGGCCAGCGAAGCTTTGGTATCACCTGCAATTATTGCCCACTGCACTATAGACCCTTTTCATGGCAAACGACACCAGATGGTGCTCCAGACTATGGCGTGCCAGAGAACTTTCGGTTCATAAAAAGAATGAACAAAGCCCACCCTAACACCGCGGCTTGAAATGTCGATGAAACGTTTAACCACCAATTCTCCAGGTGAACGCTAAAAAAACGAAGAAGCGCGAGATCTGCTAAATTTTTTTTAATATTTTTCTAAACCAACTTTTCTTTTCCAAGACGTTAAATGGTCCGGCCGAGGACCCTCGTTAAATCTCCAACTTCGTGTAGGATTTATGCTTTCTAGCACCGGTGACATAAGCAAGCTCGAAAGGCTTGCAAAGACGAAGCGACCGGAAGTCGCTTGGGACGTAGGAAGCAGTTCATGTTTGTAAAGAGCAAAATGGTCTATACCAAATGATTGACGAATGAAAAGTAAATGCACTGTACCAAAACTTTTTATATATGCAAGGCTAGTGACGTCACTCCCCACGTCGTAAGCTGCCGTCGCCGCGGCAGCTTGTGCAACAGTAATATTTACCGAGAAACATATGCGGTGAGCGCTGCGTGCTTTGCATTGTTATCAAGAGCGCCTTATCATCAATTATGTTGTTCGGATGCTGGCTTTGTGCTTGTTCTTTATTGAAATGAATGCTGTGCTGTATGTTGTATGCGTGGTGTTTGTACTTTTCGCTTCAATCGCTTAAACGGGCCCTGTAATCATATTTAAGCGTCTACCTTTTTTGCGGTTTCCACGTCTCTTGGGGTTCGGGCAAGCCAGCGGGCACGGAGAGAGTAACTAAATATCAGTGCATCATATTTTAACCGGACGACGCGGAAACCTCCTCCACCGACGGGGGCGACCCGCGGTACCGAAAGCGTGCGATATGTGACGTCTTTGGACCTGGCCTTACTACGGGTCAGAAGCGCTAAAAGCTTCTTTTTAGTCGAAATACAAAATATAAGTGGCGCGAACCGTTTCAATTATCCATAAAAGTAGTTTTTGTTCAGTATTTTAGATCAGAAAAGAAACAAATACAGTTTATAAACTACGGAAACAAGAAATGACCCGTCGACATACCCGCCACCAACCGGTGGAAAAGGTGGCGCATACTATAGAAAGGAGTAGTGGGATGAGGCGCCGACACGGAAAGGTCCCGGATGTACGTGGCGGGGCTGCGGTCGTATCGACTGGAGGATCCGACCGGCTCCGAGCGTTCCGAAGGCCTACGGCAAGCAGCTTTGTCTTGCGGTTTGACCGTTTCGCGGCATGGCAGCGCGAAGTGGCTCCCATTCTGAACTGATCTGTACCCCGTGTTTGCTGTCGTTTGTGGCCATTGAAGCGTCATGCTGAATTATTGTTTAATCGCGCAGCAAATGCATTGAGAGCCGCTCTGGCTGCCCGCGGCGTACAGCCTATCCAGAACATGCTTTAGTGGCGCCCTCTCGCGCCGTCGACACGGAGTGCGGAAGCCGTGAGCGCTCGCTGAGCTCACTACCCCTCATCTAGTTCACGGCCACTCAAGCAACCAAGGACGTCATGAGGGAGGTTATTTTTTGCTTGTTTTTGTAATTTTAATTTGCCTATAATTTTTAAAATAAAGGGAAATTCGAGAAAAGAAAAGTTTCATTAAGTTACTACGTTCAGTGTGCTCAGGTTCGGTGCAAACTAAATACCAGTAAAAAAAGTCCTTGCAAAACCCCTTTAAACTTTTTTTTTTTTTTTTTGTGAGGATGCCGACACAGCAATATTTGACTTACGAGTCATATACAGGTTCGCTGTAAAATCAAATTTGGCGGATTGCGGATCGGATGAGGATGCCAGGGGCTGCGGAGGTGGATCTTACTCGGATTTCCGCGGGTCCGGGGATCTATGTTTTTGCAGAGACGGCCCATAAACGAGTGCGACCACCAAGTGTAGAGTGAATAAGTGAGTGATACTGTCGAGGATGAAGGCTACGAGACGATCAAGAATTAACTGAAAATGAAGGTTTAATCAACGAATTTCTGCCAGAAACAAAAGGAAGAACAAAACGTCGAGGAGGCAGCAGCGACGGTGCGTCGGCGTGACAGCTGACTGGCGCGTGAGTGAATGTGCCTGGTCGTCGGGAGAATCTGGGATAGTCGGGAACGTCACAGTCAGCTGCTTATCTACTACACTCGGCTTCTCGAAGATTCTGCCTAGAATGTTCGGGAGTGAGCTAGGGCGAGACTGACTCGGCAAGGTCCTTTTGGCCTCCTTATCTTTTACAGTCGGGGTAAGAGTACACTCGAATTTTCTAGATGAACGGAAAAGTGTTCCTTCTCGACCATGCACACGGCATAACTACCCCCTCCCCCCCCTCTTTTAAAAGTCAGAGCTACACAAAATAACAGCAAACAGTAAACTGCGGGGTCGTTTGAGCCATAAATAGCCATTAGTCTTATTGACCATAGTAGGGCTCATGCGCACGACATGCACCCCCTCGGGTAACGGCTGGCGGCGTCCTGATGACCGCGTTCCGCCTGGAAGCACCTCGTAGAATGTTCTTTTTTTTCAGTATTGTGTAGGGGTTTACCACCACTGCCTGTGGCGGATTGATGGCCACTTAGCCAAGATTTGAGACCTCAAGAATGTAGTATTTTGACTTGATAATCAACTCATGCGAGTTAGTCTGCTCTTCAATCATTGCTGAAACGCAAAACGTCCGGTGTCCTCTAGATAGAGAACAAGAACTGACAACACGCGAAACTTACGGTGTCCTCAAGATAGACAAGAATTGCTGAAACCTAAATGGTCCGTTGTCCTCTATACTTCGTTTCACCTTATGTTGTATCACAGCGAAGGCTAGAAGCGCGAGCTCATAGCGTTGGCAGCTGCCCTTGGTGCACGAGAGCGTGTGCCGCCGAGATGTGCCCTAGAGCAAGGAGCTCGCGCTTGTAGCATTTCCTGCGGACTGTGCGCTCATGCACATTGAGTGCCAATCAACGTTGTGCCAGTAGACCCTTTCAGAAATTCAGTGCCATCTAGTGGCACAACTATCAGTTTAAATTCTTGCACGCTAATGGCGGTTGGTACCTAGTGTCTATTTCTCAACAGCAGACGTACGAATGTTGCGGTGTTCTTCGCTGTACATATCTTTCTACATTCTATTTGGTTTCAATGATGTCAAGGGGCTACCATCCTACAGGGAGAATTCACTGGACGCCATATTTGAGGGCGATGTTTAGAGCGCATGTATATATACGAAATGTATTTATTATATGTACAAAAGGGATTCGTCACATCCTCTTGAGTAGCTTCATCTGGAGTGACGTGGAGGGGAAAGGAAAGGGGAAAGGGGGTCATACATGCCTCGCCACCCCTGAAAGACGGAGAAAGTCTAACAAGGAGTCGAGGATGTGCTTCCTGTGCTGGTTTGCGAGGTCTGGAAGGGTCCACTCTTCATATGTTGTGGGTCTTCTTGCCTGTGGGGTGCTCAGAACGTGCTCACATTTCTAGGCTGCTAAGACCGATAATCTTGATGGTGCGGAACGCACGTTGCAAAAGAACTGCGGAAGCTCGCCGTGAGCACGCGCTCAGCAGTCGCGCACACAGCTATTAGCGGCGAGATGTTTTGGTGGCGCCCTCCTATGGTTCCCCCTTGTGACGTCATTACCTTGCGAACAACAAGTTCGATGGTGTTTGTAAATAGCATGGTGGGAGCTTGAAATCATTGCGCTCTCAAAGGAACACTGCCAACACCGTCAAAATTAAAGTTCTTACATTCCTCTTATTTCCATCGATGATAAATCCTTTTCTGACATCATAGTCAGCGTTCGGCCAATCGTGGAAGGCCGACCACAGCGACGCTTTCGGTCGCGCACGTCGCCAATTAAGCGTCGCTGTGGTCGGCCTTCCACGATTGGCCGAACGCTGACATCATCGATGGAAATAAGAGGAATGTAAGAACTTTAATTTTGACGGTGTTGGCAGTGTTCCTTTGAGAGCGCAATGATTTCAAGCTTCCACCATGCTATTTACAAACACCATCGAACTTGTTCGCAAGGTAATGACGTCCAAGGGAGAACCATAGAGAGCGCCACCAAAACATCTCGCCGCTAATGGCCGCCAGTGAATACTCCCATTGCTTGATAATATTCACCACATTTTATTGTCACGAGCTGTCTGTGGCGTGCCGAAACCGAGCATTTCTAGGATTCCCATATGACATCCTTAAAATACGTAGCGCACAGAGGCTTTTGAGTTTCGTCACGCTAACGTCGAACAACAATACGAACGAACTAACGTCGGGAAAGTTCAGGCTCCGCATCAGTGCCTGTCTTCCTTCATCAGCCATCAAAATGCAGCTATTATCATGTACAGATTATATGCTCTTAGGTGATAAGAGTTATCGGCGCGGCCAGACTGAATTTCTCAAAGGGCCCATTCGCGGTGAGAAGCTCGCTAGGGGCGCTTGTGTTTTCACTCATTATGCGTATAGTGCACGTGCTACCCACGCGGTTATGTTTTACTTTTCATAGAGCATGGAAGCTTGGCATTGCACGTGCTTGCACCAGCAGAGGAAATTGAGTATCCTCACTCTGGGTCAGACTTGGGAAGTAATCCGCTACAAGTAACGGATTACTTCTATACTTCGTTTCACCTTATGTTGTACCGCAGCGAAGGCTAGAAGCGCGAGCCCATAGCGTTGGCAGCCGCTCTTAAGTCACGAGGGCTTCTGCCGCCGAGATGTGCCATATAGAGTAAGGAGCTCGCGCTTATAGCCTTTCCTGCGGTACATCATAAGGTGAAACAGAGTATAGTCCGCTACTTTTTCAAGTAATTTTGTAGTTGCTACGTTAATTCTCTTCGGAAGTAATTTGTAATGTACTTTTATCACAAAATATTAGTAATGGATTACTTTAATTACTCCTTACTTTTTATAAATATGAGCATAATACAGTAACTGGAGCTATCCAAGCAGAACATTCATGAGCATAAAGAGAGCACGATCAACAAAATAGAAAGCATCGGGAAGGGGAGAATAGACGAAAAGAAAACACAATTTTTTGTATGACCGGTCACTAGAACCACTAGAAAAACGGGCAAGGCATGTACAAATATACGAAAGACAAATATCAAGTAATACCCAATTCACACGGCAGCGTGAAGGTACCTTTAGCTTAGGTCCCTTAGCTGAAGGTACCTATAAGAAGTATTCACTGGGCACCATATTTGTGGGTGATGTCTAGAGCGCATGCTCTGAACGAGCCCACATTAATAGGCTGCTAAGACCGGCAATCTTGAAGGTGCGGAATGCACGTTACAAAAGAACTGTGGAAGCTCGCCATCAGCACGTGCTCAGCAGTCGTGCACACAGCTATGGCCGCCAGTGAATACTTCCTATAGTAAACGGCGTTCTTGATCACACGATAAATAAACGGGGCACTTTAGGTTGATGTCGATTTCATTCCAGCATAACCGCGAGAGGGGCACGTGACAAATAATTATTCCTCAAAATCGGTTTGACGCGCAGTTTTTTTCTGTGATTGGATGTGAAATATCACATTTAAAACCAAAATATTATTTCTGTCTGCTTTTGCGGCACTTTACTTTTTCTCTAAGTCCAAGGGCGCACCTAAATGAGTCTTGCTATAAAACGCCCGACCCGCCTGGCCATACTGGCCCTAAATCATCTGCGTTTACGAGTTTGCATTGCGAGGTGGGCGACCTTTTTATGTTTAGCAGCTCCATTTTCTCGCAAAGTTCTCTGAAGTAGCTAAATAGTGCCCGGCAGGAACGAACCACGACATAGTCTAACGGTTACGCCAGTCACGCGATCGAAAGGGATGGATGACGACGAAGATAAAGGGTCCTGGGCGGGAGAGTCGGGCGACTCGTCTACAACCTCGAAAAAGAGCTCGCAGTGGTCCATCGCGTTTGGGTTCGTAGCAGACATTGTTTTCCACGTGCCGCCGCTCCTACCTGCTAGCTAGAGTGTGCGTTAATTAATATTGTATTATTCCATCACATTTGTGTTCACAATCATTTCATAATTTGATACTTCAATATTTACATTTTTTTATAATGCATTAAACAAGATATATTTACATATCTGCGATATTATTTTGGGTTCGTGGGTCGAGGCTCACTCCCTGTAGCTGTTAAGGGAGCTCGGCGAGCTCCGTTTAACACAGGACCTCCCTTAGCGAAAGGGACCTTTATGCGCCGTGTGATCACGATCTCCGGCTCCCTTTAAGACAGGTACCTGGGCTAAAGGTACCTTTACGCTGCCGTGTGATTTGGGTATAAGACAACGCCGAGTAGGCTCTCCGTCGCCTTCCATCGTGTTTTTCTTCTTCTTTCGGACAGGAGAAAGCTCATCGTGTTTATTTGTTGTTGTATTTTACACCGTTTCACCCTTCGCAACTTCTTCGACATCTCCCGCCACCTGCACAGACATCAAACGCGGGTCCGTACCCCCTGGATTCGCGTTTTCACAACTCGCGTAACAAACGATGTAGCCTCGCGCGAGGGGTCGAATTTTCTTTTGACTTTGATGTGCGCTACTGTTTTCTATAGCACGCTCTTGATGACAATAATCCCTGGAGAAGGGGAACAAGAGGGACAAAGGACAAACACAAATCTCCAAACACAGCTAGGTGACTTTTGCGTGACCGAAAAAGTCCGCCTGGTCCAGGTATCGAACCCGGGACCTCTCCATTTCCAGTGGAGCGCTCTACCAACTGAGCTAACCAGGGGTTAGACGTCAGTAGAGCAAACGGGTTTTATCAGCCGCCACCAGTCTAACACCAACAAGTGTGAAAACAAGGATCGATAATCATAACCTTAAAGGGATACTGAACCGAAATTTGAAATTTTCAAATTTCGTTCGGAAATGGGTCAAGCATGACGTGTAATAACCGTAATTCATAATCGCAGGTTTGTATTTTGAACGATTGGCTATATTTTTCGTTCCAAACGGTGCACTCGAGCGAGCGCTCGAAGAGAAGCGAACGGAGGGCGCGATGCGTCATGGGATATCCGGCGCAAACAAAAACAGAAAGAAAAGTTTCCCCGCATTCGTGACGTAGCAAGGCTGGCGGGATTATGAGCTTTGCCCTTGGTGGCGTTGTCAGCGTTGTGGTGGTGTCAATAGCGTCATCGCGTTACAACCGAGCCGTTCGAAGTGCCCGTGGGGTGACGAGCGTGTGGCTGGCCCAAGAAGCACGTAGCTTCCACAGCACTGTCAGCTTAGGGCTGAACGGGGTGGGGAAAGCAACTTTTGTCCGAGTTTTGAGCGACTGGCTAATCTTCTAGGGGAGAATGGCTGCATCCGGCTGCACAAACGAGGGTCCGAGAAAGAGGAGAGTCCACCCTTTCCGTCTTCTTGGACTGTTTGGTTCAATTCGCGATTTGTGAGTTGGGGAGGAAAGCTAAGAAGGAAAATGTTGAAATGCCAAAGAGCGGCGCTGCGCCAGAGGAATCTGCTACGTCACGACTACGTAGCAGATTCCACAACATTGCTAGACTACCTCCCAAATAGGCTCCGCATGCATCCACCAGGTGCACATTGGAAGATCGTTTATTTAGCTTTAAAATTAGTTTTCTTGTGCCTTTCAACGGAAGACTGGTGTTTTTGAGGTTAGGGTGCAACATGCAACACATTCAAGCTAGAAAATGAGCGCTGAAATTTCGTTTCCCTACACCTGTTATCCACACGACGGACCGGGCCGCGGACCGACTGATCACGTGATGCGGCCGGCCCGCCGCGCCGGCTGCACATCCCGCCAGCATCCACACGGCGGACCAAAAGAGCAGACGACAGAGCGAGACGGGCCGGTCTAACCCTCGACCTCACAGCTCCACCAAACGCATGCAGCGGGAGCTGCTTTGAGGCTATTTGTAAGGAGCCAAGATGAGGTTGAACGAAGAGAGACGTTTGGCACGCGGTGGCCTTGGCGTTGACTATTGAGCACGAGGAGGACTTAATAAGTGAACCGAAAAGGGCATGCTGGATGAAGCCCTGGATGTGCAGGAAAGATCTTGGTCTGCATAGTCAACTCTAGTCAACTCTTTTCGTCGCAACAACAAAAGTAGGGTGCCTACATGCCTGTCTGTCTCAGGGTGAAGACATCCTTTGTTGCACTGAATCTGCCAGCGCGTGGCGCTCTCGCGCACTCGGTGCGTGACTTGGGCGCTAAAATGGCGTCTATGCATTAGCCAAAGCTATGCGCTCGAGCTGAGCGACACCGGATTGCGCGCGCTTTAAAATGCATAAAAAACGATTGGGCGTAAATATGGCTGAGATGTCACCACTCAAGCAAAAGCGCGCGTGTGTATGAAGGCACTCTAAACATAAGGTTCGTCTTCTTCGTCTTCAACAGTTGGCGGTCAACAGCCAGCTTGTTGCCAGACTGAGCGCTTCAATTATACTAAAAACGCCGCGGTCCGCCGCTAAAGGTCCGGGCGAGAAAAGTCGCTTGGCATTTCTCAGAAGCGCGGGCCGCGGACCGCCGGCGGACCTCGAAAACCGGTGACGTAAGATCACGTGATGCGCGGCCCGCGGACCGAAACAGCAATTTGGTCCGTCGTGTGGATACACCTTAAAGGGCAACTCCGGTCCATAGTTTCGATTTTGGGATTATGACTGTTTTTAGCGCAGTCAGCGTCCCTGAATTACAAGGTGTAATTTTTTTCTCGGTATTGTGCGTAGTTTTAAAGATATCGACGCCTCAAAGTTTTGTTTGGGGCGCGGTCGACAAAACCGAAACTAGCCGCTCGAGGCCCCGGCAACACTGGAAATCAGCCGCTAGGCGGACTTGACGTCATGGTCGTTCTCGTTCAACGAGTACGCGGTCCAAGCGGCACCTGCCTCTGTGGCGCTAGCCGTTTAAAGATAAAAGGTAAGCTGCTTTCGTTTTAATTCTGTATACGTGGTAGATATCCAGCATATGTAGCAATAGTTAGTGCGTATACCCAAAAGCTAGCGACTGGCAGGCGAGTGAACTCGTTCGGTGCCGGTGTAGGACGCCGATCTCACTACCCCTCCGCTTCGACTACGGTAGTGGTTATGGCGTACGCCAAAATCAATACCGTAGTCGTTTATTTCGCTAAAACGGCGGAAGTAACTTTCTGCGGCAAAATACCCTGATTGTTTGTTGCTGTTTGTATGAGCGGTGGAACGCGCGCGCGGCAGGCGTTGATTAACTTTGTACCCGGCGGCCGTCGCCGTGCGTGCGCTTGTCCGTACTCGTCTCTAGGCCTAAATTGTCATCGGGGCTCCGTGGATGGAGCGGCATTGCTCTATACGCCGCGCTGCCAGTGACGTACAGTACTCGGGGGCTCTCGCCGTGCGTGCGCTTGTCCGTACTCGTACCTAGGCTTCTCGCTTTCGCGCTGGGGGTCAGTCCCACACACGAAGCTTTGGGGCTCTCCGGCGCGGGCCGCGGCGTCCGAACACGCGTGTGCTGGGCTGTATACGTTTGTTTATTCGTTTTTTTTCCTCGAGGCGCGTAAAAAGCGAGTTTGTAAGTTACGACACTGTAATTTACCACATAAGTTCGTCTAGGTGGTGGATCTAATTTGTGAAAATATCAAAGAAAAGGCTTGCCGCACTCAAAAGTCACAAAAGAAACACACAAAAAAACTTGTGATTGGAGCTAGTTAGTGGTTGTAGTCTACATGCCCACCATTCCCCATTCAACGGAGCGTGAATGCTCCATGTTCAACACTGCATTTGACAATGACTGCTTTATTGATCTGGATACTTTTATCATGTTTACCTTTTGTGTAAGACATGCCACTTAGTAATGCGAAGTTCATTGCTATGTTGACTGCATGTTTTACCTTACGTCTTCACTGTGGTTCGGCTGGAATCATCCTTTTCACTAATTTAATGCAGGACGTATATCGACAACCCACAAATGTTGCTTTTTTATCTCTGCCTCCTTTCTCCATATGGGATAAATAAAGCATTTGATTTTGAATCCCCGCATCAAGGTCGTGTGCCAATTTCCAAACTAAGCGGGCTTCTTTTTTTTTTTTTTTCAGCAGACACGTCGTTTAGTGAAGACATCGAAGACGACGATAGCTGGAGCCTTAACCCATATGCACATGACCCACTGCCACGTGCTGACGAACTTCGCAGGAAGAGTGCTTCTGTCTGACACCACGATGCGCGCGAGTGCGCACCGAGTTGCTCGCTAAAACGAGCCTTGGAGTCCTCACAAGCAAATAAACAAAAGGCTATACCGAAGCTACACGGGCTACAGATAAAAGCAACGGCTAAACACGCCAAGCACCAGCCGAAGTAGCGGCGGTAGCGTCTCAAAGAAGCGCACTTTCACCGCTCGACCGCGCAACGGGCAAGCCCGTCCGGACCGGGAGAAAGAAAAAAGAGAACGACCGTGACGTCACGGCCCAAGGTTGCTTTAGCGATCGGTGACCCGCTGGCGGCCCGCTAAGGAGCGGCTGCTCGCAGCGGGTCGCATTTTTATTATCGGCATTAGTTGGGAATGCGGCGTCCCCTTGACGTAATATTTTGGCTGGGGTCGTATTTTGTGTCACTAAAGCGATACCAGTAATTTGTTTCCTTTTGAATTTTGGCCGGAGTTGCGCTTTAAAATGCAAGCCTTTCACCCTTGTTGGTGTTAGACTGGTGGCGGCTGATAAAACCCGTTTGCTCTACTGACGTCTAACCCCCGGTTAGCTCATTTGGTAGAGCGCTCCACTGGAAATGGAGAGGTCCCGGATTGGATACCTGGACCAGGCGGATATTTTTGGTCGCGCACCAGTCACCTAGCTGTGTTTGGAGATTCGTGTTTGTCCTTTGTACCTCTCGTTCCCCTTCTTCAGGGATTATTGTCGTCATTCTTGTCCAGCCCGCTTGCACCTTTGCATTTAATTGCATTATAATCGCTTTTGAGGCACGGCTGAAAAGCGCCCGGCGCGAGGCTGAGTATCGTCTGCGAGGGTACGGACGATACTTCTTTTGGTTTACTTGTCTGGGCATGGTGGTCGAGTCCACTCCTCACTTTACAGTCAACTGTGAACATAAAGGAAGGAGGGGGGTGGGGGGTTACACCATCTAAGGAGTCCCGACAGAGAGAGAGAGAGAGAACGCGAAAAAGTGGTGTGATCCTCTATTTTATGAGACCGATGGCCAACGCTTCCCTCGCTTTCTATGCCGTCCCCTCCCCTCCTGGCCTCCAATAATATTGTTATGAAAGTGAGAACCGATCAACGATCGAT
The DNA here is from genome assembly GCA_037355805.1 of Ixodes ricinus. Classification (NCBI taxonomy): domain Eukaryota; kingdom Metazoa; phylum Arthropoda; class Arachnida; order Ixodida; family Ixodidae; genus Ixodes; species Ixodes ricinus. The sequence goes on along the minus strand of JAZHYW010003884.1, from coordinate 32,390 downwards.
AACCCGTAACTGCCACTTTTTTTCTGACTGGCCGAATTTTCGGTCATGGAGTGTCCGTCGTCTCTATGGCCATCTCTTAATTATATGTTCGAAATTCAGGACATCAAGGAGAACGTAAACCTAGAGTTTCAGTGCATACTTTGCTTGCCAAAAAGCACAGACATTGTCATCAGCAAGAACAACAAACTCTAATCTACGGAAACACATCAAGGCAAGCTGGAACACCTGCATTCTGCATTGGCTATACATTGTAACGTTAGAACCAGTTTTTTTTTTTTTTTGCGAATAACAGGCGAAACACCAGAGTCAAAAAGGGAGCTTTCGTAGATCGGTTCTTTAGCTCCGAATCTCGTAGCGGAGGTAGACGCTGCTACTGAGCATGCGCACCGCTAGCGTTGTGTGGACAATTCCAGGGATCATTTCCGGAGGCCGTATGCTAGCGGGATGGCGGGTGTGGTTGCAGTGTTCGGTGCCTTGCCAGCTTACAGGTGAACGGAGTGAACGGAGTGCACCTACACTCTTTCTCTTATAATACAATATTTTATTTTTACAAGCAGTACCATAAAATGGGCGTATGAGAAATGAAAAATAGTGTTGCCAAACATTTTTGAAAAAAAAATCAAAATTGTTTCTATTGTTTTCGGGATATGTGAACAGAAAACGTAACGTGAAAGTATTTTGTAACGTAACGAGTAAAGTAATCCGTTACTTTTCAGCGAAAGTGATTTGTAACGGTAATCCATTACATTGGAGGCTCGGTAATTTGTAATTGTAATCCATTACATTTTTCAAGTAACGAGCACAAGTCTGTCTGGTTGCTACATTGAAAAAACGCATGTGACCTGTTTCTCGGCAATGTCACAATGTAAAAACTTTATCTTTGCAACAGAAGTACCGTAGTACCCGAGCCTCGTGGAAAGGCCTCCAGCGTTGGAATTGTCCGCGACACTGACAGCACCCTTTCTGACTCCGCAATACTTATAGTTCTACGCTCAACAGAAGGCATCCGTAATGTCCGTCGCATCGGCAAGTCCACTACTATTTGTGTTGAGTATGCCTCTCAGACACTTCCTCAACAGGTCTACGTCCACCTGGTTCGACATGGCGTCGACTTGTATGTCAACAACCCTATCCAATGCCACCGATGCGGTTTGTTTGGTCATGTAGCGGCTGTTTCTAAGCGGCCGCTAACTTGCCTCTGATGCGCACAGCCTCACGCAACTACGGAATGCAAAGACTCGAACACTCTTTGCGTCAACTGCAAGAAACCACATGAAACAACATCACAATAGTGCCCATTCTGGCAAGCTGAGCGCTCCGTGTGTCGCTATCGCTGCAAGAACAATTTGTTCTTCGCAGAAGCACGAGTCCAAATTGACAAACGTACGGTCGAGCGCGCGGCTCCACGAGCCGAAGCTACAACAGAGATGGTTGTTCTAACTGAAAAACCCCAACGGAGACGACGTCATTCTCGACGACGCCAGGCGGGAGAACCAATTGCAGACAAACAACACCCGTGATCATCGCTTTTCGCCGAAACCCCGAAGCCAGTGGACACAGAGCTTCCGCCTAAGGAAGCACTTGTCCTTGTCTCCTCCGGCGAGAACAACGGGCGACAATTTTACAAAGCAGCGCTGCAAAACAAGCCCCCATCGTGGTCACCACCAGTTCAGGCCGGACCTGTACTCCCGGCCACTCAAACTTCTCCGAGTGTTGAACAGGAGGCAATACCGTCACACCCAAATCCAAGCACCCTCACTTCCTCGTCAGGTAGCTTCGCACGCCAAATACTCGTCATAGCGCGAAAATTTCTCCCGCTTCTAGTATCCATGGGCAAACCAGCTCCTGAATTTTATCACACTTATAGAGCCTCTGGTTAAAAGTTTTCTGCGATGAAAGTGTTTACTCTGCTTAGTTTTATTTTTATGGCTTCCTGCCCACCCATTTTACAATGGAACGCCCGCAGCCTCACCTCTAAATTAGCAGAGTTGCAGTATTATCTTTCATCTCAGGCGGTAACTATACTTGCAATTTCGGAATGCCGCCTCAGACATGGCTCTCGAATTCAGCCCTATGTTCATTACCCTAGCGCGGCGACCACGCCTAACAGCTCGTCACTGGCATCACTCTTTGTTCACTCCAGTGTGCAGCAAGCTGAAGAGGATGTGTTCCATCTGTGTACAGAAACAGCTGAATTTGGAGCATGCACGGTCATATTTCACTCCTTTAAGATGAGCATTGTGTCTTTATGCATGTATGTATTATATATATATATATATATATATATATATATATATATATATATATATATATATATATATATATATATATATATATATATATATATATATATCCTTCTGGTCACTTTGGTGCGAAGTGCATCCGTAGCCTACGTCTTCAATTTCCTGGTCGTCTCCGTATATGCGGAGATTTTAACGCACACCAACCTCTCTGGGCTAGTAAACGCACGACGCCTCGGAGTATGGCTCTCGCAGATGAGATTGAATCAACAGATTTAATTATTCTGAATGACGGTTCTTTTACATTTTTTGGTCATCGCGGAGAACCTAGCGTGCTGGACCTTATCTCTCGCTTCCCCAAATCTAGACGTCTCTGGTCGTTGGGTGCGGACAAACGTGGAAGCGATCATCTTCCAATTTCAATGAATATACCCGAAGTGGCCCGCCTCCCACGTCGCCAATAGAGTGCAACAAACTGGGACGTATTTCGTGAAACATTTCGCTTTCTTGAGCTGTCAATACTAAAAGCTATTCCTGCATGTCTCGTTCAATCCACATATAAAATATCTTTAAGGTTATCTAAGCCGTCCCCGGATTTGAAGTTTGTACGCTTACGTGCTGTTCGCCACCGCACTCAGCGCCGTGCGCGCCGATCTGGTAACGTCTCCCATTAGATAAACTGTCGTCGTGTTACGTCAGCTTTACTCCGTCATACTCGCGCACTTCGTCGTCCACAATGGACCTTTTTCACATACCGACGGCACCAGGCGGTGGCTGCACGAACTAAAAATCGAGGAAGGGACTTACCTGCGCTACCAATCGATAATGGGAGCTACGCTACCAGTTTCTTCGTTCTCTGAGCAGCGGGGCGTGCCCAACGCGCCGTCCAAGTGGGGCATCCGTGGCGTCCACTTAAACGTCGTGTTATTCTTTCCGTCCGCTTTCTTTTTTGCGTAACACAATTATATGTATGCTGCAATTACGTTATCTACTCGCTGATCTACAGCCTCCTTCCGAATTTCCTCGATTTTTGGTGCCAACTTCCGCCGCTTGGCATCGGGCGCTCGCGCGTGCGCAGAACGCTTCTCGGAAAAGGTCCATTTCGTCGATTTGCCTCGTCACTAACTCCATGTACACCTAAGCCAAAGATCCGCAAAGTACTGAGAGGTATGGGCTGCTCTCCAACACCTCGAGATCTGTTCATCGCCCTCATTCTTAAAACTGGCCTTGAATTATCACGACTTGCTGATGATTTTGCGGTGCGCTTCATTGTACCCAACGCCCTTCTGGATCTTTATATCCTCGATCACTGACTGGTCCCGCACGAAGTCGGCAGAGTCTGGATTGTCCTTTCACTATGTCGGAACTGGATGCGGCTCTTGAGAAATGCAAACGCCACAGTGCTCCTGCAGGTCTGATGGCATTACTTACCAAGCATTGCGTAACCTGAGGGACAAGTCACGCGTCGTCTTGCTCGAACGCTCACATTTGGAGTGGACTACTGGTATCCTTCCTCAAGAGTGGAAGCATGCTGTAGTAACCCCCATTTTAAAACGAGGCAAGCCTTCGTCGGAACTGTCATCGTACCGCCCATTATCTTTGACCTCGTGTGCTGGAAAACTTCTTGAACGCTTGATTCTTAAAGCGTCTCCAGTGGTACCTTGACGACACTGAAGCACTGCCACCTGAATTAGCGGGATTCAGAAGTGGACGCTGCACTGCTGACTGCATTGCGAGCCTTACATCAGCGTTATTAGACGCTCGTTCACGAGGAGACACTGATTTGGCAGTGTTTCTTGAAGTTGAACGAGCCTTTGACTCGGTTCCACATGATGTAGTTCTTGCCTGCTTGGATCACCTTGGCATTACAGGAGGAATGCTAAAATATTTCTAAGAGTTTCTGAGCAGCAGGACAATTAGTGCTTGCTCGGGCAAGACTACGGGAGACGTGCATCCACTGTTGCGTGGGCTACCTCAATGTAGTTGCCTTAGTTCAGTGTTATTTAACATCGTCATGACGACTATGCCTTTATGTATGCATAAATCACCACACCTATAGTGGTATTGTCATCTACGCAGATGACATTTTTTCTGGGCTTCCCCTTCTGATCGACGCATTCTACGTCCCTTTATGCAAACATGCCTCGCGCGCATGCTAGAAGACCTCGGACTTGCCGTCTCAGAGCAAAAAAAAAAAAAAAGCGGTGCTCGCTTGTTCCCATCGCCATGGATTTCTGCGGCTTACTTTATGCGGGACTCGAGTACCGCGCGTGAGTAACCATCGATACTTGGGAGTCGATCTTGATTACCGACTATGTTGGCGTCGGCATGTTACGAATCTTGTACGTCAGACGGCGATGACGACATCTCTTATTCGTCGACTTCGTGGACTTGAGTGGGGCTTGGCCCCTAAAGCCCTACTATACGTGCACCGGGGGCTTAACCTTTCCCGCATTCTTTAAGCCGCGCCATATTTGCCGCCTACGCGATCTCTATGGGATCAGCTGGAACGATGCCACCAAGCCAGAATAAGAATGGCTCTCGGCTTTCCCTCGTATTCTCAAATCGATGCAACGCGGATTGAGGGTCGAGAGATACCGGTAGCTTTACACGCTGTGAACTGTGCTCTTCAACACCTGGTTCGACTTGCTGAGTCGAGCAGTGGTGTCTGGCTGTTCAATGACATGCAACAGCGCCATATTTAACAATATGGCGGTCACTGCACCTCTACCCTCCGTCCATTCTCATCCAGTCAGCTCCCCGTGGAGCAAGCACCCGTTCACCATCTACGAGGATATTCCGGGTTTCCACGTAAAATCACGACCCCTGTGTCGTGATTTTACGTCGAGCTCTGACAGAGGAGGTGATGACGTCTCGACATTACTCGTTTACGGCAATTTATACAGATGGCTGTGTCGACTTCATTCATAATGCCGCTACTGCAGCGTACCACATAACCTCAGAATCCTGCTCATGGTCAGGGCGGTTCGACCATGCCGTGTCGTGGACTACAACTGAGCTGAGTGGAATCCCCGCAGCTCTTCTTCACATCGCGACGAAACCACTAATTAAATGACTTTTGGCAACAGACTCTCGGTGTGCGGTGCAAAATATCCTCAGCAGCAAAGGCGCCGATCCCGATTTGGTTCGTGGAATAATTATTCTGGTTCGTCTACTTGTCTCCCATGGCTCTAACCTGCGAGTACAGTGGATCCCTTCGCACATTAGCTTACCCGGAAATGAGATGGCTGACCATCTGGCCTCAACCGCTCTAAAACTGCCCACTGCGACGTTGAATCTCCCCAGCCACTCTGACCCGAGATTGGCTATTAAGACGTGGATACAACACAAGCATCCCGATTACAGTGTGGCGTCTGATGAACCTCCTCCTTCAGCCTGTACGCGTGGCCTAACATGGAAGTTCGCTTCCCTTCTCCACCGCCTAAGAGCAGACTGCGCGTACACGCAAGTGAACCTGCACCGTATCAAAAGAACAACTAGCCCTTTCTCCGAGCACTCCAATGAGCCAGAAACGCTGACGCATATTTTTTTTTAATGTGGACATTAAAATACAGAACTAACTGTGCTTCTAGCTTCACTGAAGAGCCTCGGTGTTTCATCCATCCTTGTGGACATGCTATTCCCCAAGGGTCCACCATCCACGTGCACACGTCTCCGAAAGACTGTGTTCAGCTCCTTGGATGCCTGTGGGCTTCTGGCAAGGCTGTGATGTGTGAGAAAATACGACCGCCCACTTCTTTTTTCATGCTTGTGTGCCAATGATAGTTTTCTCGTGAAGTTACCTGCGGGAATTTGTGAACATTTTGTGATACTCGCGTTCTAGATGTGCCCATCTTCTCACTTTTGACTGATCTCTTGCCGACTCTTTATTTTACTTTAATTAGTTAACTTGTGTTTCATCATCCTATATTTCTCATCGCCATCTGTTCCCCCTCCTTTCCCCTGCATTCATTCTCATCAAAACTGCAATAACCGAAGACGGTGAAACTTTTCCACAGCCAGTGAGAAAAACCTCTCGCCAGGCAAACACCACCACCACCACCACTAAATAGACAAACCGAAGCCGAACATTTAAATTCAACTACCAACAGTAAAGTGCTGGGGCAAAGCAGACTACCTGTGTAAAAAAGGAGGTAAAAGAAGTCGAGAGAAAGATGTGGGAGGAAAGAATGCAGGGGAAATCAGCTTTAACTATGTATAGGGGACGAAAACAGGAAATAAGGAAGGAACATCGGTATGAGAATTCACGGGGGAGCTCGTTGTTGTTCGAGGCTAGAACAGAAGTATTGAGGACTAGGACATACTTAGGACAAACTATGAGGAAATGGATACGCGGTGTCCCGTATGCCAAGGGGAAGACGAGACAATAGAACATGTAGTGGTTGAAGTGCACAGGGCTTGATCCCGTCCTTCCGGAAAGGGCGACGGATTTAGTGGGAGCGCTAGGGTTTGCAGACGAGAATGGAAGAATGGATGATAAGTGCATCTTAATCACAAAGAGGAGTTTGGAAGACTGGTGGAAATTGTCTAGGGAGAATTGAATTACGTCCAACTAACTGACACAGTTGGGGACAGGCGGGACAGAGGAAAATTGGAACTCCCTCCAGCTTGGCTCCGGCCCAAAGTCCACCCTGTCTCCCAGTGGGCCCGGCGCCGGGGTAACGCGACTAGGTTTGACCAGAGGAAAATTGGCGACTCCCTCGCCGGGGGAAAGACGCATGGGGGGAAGGAATGGGGGGGGGGTGATATTTTTTTTGCCTTATCCTCGAAAAGTTATCCTGGTGATATCCTACACCACCTGGTGATAGCTACGAAATTGCAGAGGGGAAACAAATTGGCTAAGGAAGGAAATCATACTTTTGGTTTTAGAGCGCAGCTCTTAGGCGCTCCGTTTCGGGCTTGATTGGCGTCGGCGTCGCCGTCGCCGTCGGCGTAACCGCCCGAGGTCACGTGGACTTCCAGGTCACGTGACCCCCTCAAGGTCACGTGACCCCCAGGTCACGTGGTCCCACAGGTCACGTGACCCCCCGAGGTCACGTGATGATGATGACGATGACGATGCGGATGACGATGACGTCATCAATGACGTCACTGATGACGTCACTGGCATCCGCATCGTCATCGTCATCATAACTGATGACGTCATCAGTGACGTCACTGATGACGTCATCGGCATCCGCATCGTTATCGTCATCATCATTGATGACGTCATCAGTGACGTCAAGTGACCCCCTGAGGCCATGTGACCCCTTCCCCTCCTTCCCCCGAGGTCACTTGGCCCACCCGTTCCCTCCCTCCTCCTCCTCAAGAGCTGCGCTCTAATTCGGCGTTACAGGGAGTTGTAAACGGCTTTCACTTTTTTATTGTCTAGGCCAGGTTGCGCAAGCTGTCGCCGTTATAAATGGTACAGCCGTTAGCATCCATCCATCCGGTGGACAACAGTGATCAAACATTGCACTCTGGGATGCTAACGTGAGCGGCGTCGGTTTGAAAGTTTGAAACGTTTGAAACTATTTGTTTTGGGAATGTTTAGAGAATTATAGTAGAGGGCAGCTAATAGTACCGGTTTAAGCATCTCCTGAAGCACCTCGATCTTGATGCATACGGCGCATCTGTAGCGGCTTTTGTCTCTGCCTCGTCGAACGTTTCGAAAGGCGTCTTAGGCATGGGCCGGACCAGGCGGAAGAAAAACGCGACGAAAAACATGAGCGGCGTGGATGGCATTGTGAAGTACGAGGGTTGCGACCGTTGGGTGGACTTGGATGCAACGCCTTTCGAAACGCTCGACGAGGCAGAGACAAGCCGCTACAGATTCGCCGTATGCATCAAGATCGAGGTTCCTCAGGAGATGCTGGAGAACGTACTGGAAAAGGCAAAAGGTGAATGGAAAGAACAAGAAGAATGTCTCAGGTCGCAACTCGAAGAGGAAAGGACAGGATGAAAGAAGGAGTAAGGAGGGAGCAATTAGAAAAGCGAATCGCAGAGCTCGTGAACGCAGTGGAGGCAATGCAAGAAAGGACAAAAGAAAAGTCGCAGCGACTAAATGGCAGTGTTGTGCCAGTTATCGAAAATAAGTAACGAAATAGCGTTACTCGTTAGCTTGGGAAAAAGCTAACGCGTTACAGAGCTCCGTTACCATTTTGCAAATGTAACGAGATACCGGTGTCGTTACTTGCCATGACAAACGGACGTTACTTTTATGTTAGTTTGTCGTTACTTTGTGTTTCACTTTTAGTAAATGACCGTAGAGTCTCAACCACAAACGTCTCCACAAGATTGTCGAACACTTCTTGAGAAACGGGAACTTGGTGCATACTGTCGATCTTCATCTGCTTCAGAAAGGGCGCGTCGGGAAAGTGGGCTGTAGTCTTGGTCTTTCGTTTTTTTGAAATTACCACGAACTCTGATAGCTTCTGCGAATGGAGGGACTGCCGAAAAAAAAAACAAAAAAACAATTAGGACTGATGTGAAGCACCGCTGTTAACTTCTAGTTATCAGTGGTTAACTAAAAAAACTGCATCAAAATAACTCTCTAAATAAATCGCGAACTAAAAAAAAAAGGTGTGTTTACATATACCTGTTATGGTTGATTTACCCTCCCGAAATATAAGAGTAAACTAAACTAAGCCGTTTTCGAAGACTTTTCGCAAGCTTACATTAATGAGCATTGTGAGATGTAGCTGAAAAACTACGACTAACAAAACGATCTCGAAAGAAAGGTGCGTTCTTTTGGATAAAAAAGCTTAACGACGACATTTCAACGAAAACAAAGTTACTGACATTGAAGAATAACTCACGTTAATGTGCGTTTTCAAATTAGAGTTTGACGTCCTGGATGTGCTTAGCAGCTTGAGTCTCGGCATACGGAGCAGACATTTAAACAGCAAATTGTCTGACTTCGTTTCCCTCAGTTCAAACCACGGTGGAAGAAATACATTTAGGTGGTGACTTTGGCCGCTCTTCCCGCGAGGAGCGAGCGACCAGATCATGTTCGGAGCTAGCATCGAACCAGGAGTATACTCTGTTTCATCTTATGATGTACCGCAGGAAAGGCTACAAGCGCGAGCTCCTTGCTCTGGGGCACATCTCGGCGGCACAAGCTCTCGTGACTTAAGAGCGGCTGCCAACGCTATGAGCTCGCGCTTCTAGCCTTCGCTGCGGTGCAACATAAGGTGAAATGAAGTATAGTTACTCCGCGCCGCCGCGGAGGGCGCTGAGGTGTGAGCACCGTGGGTATGAGGTCTCTCCTCGGCGGCCACGGTTTCGGGGGCGTAGCTTGCTCGCCTTTTTCGCGGTGTGGTGGTGGTGCGCGGCTAGTGGCTGGACTCATGTTTTGCTTTGGTGCTGTGTCGACCAAAGGTGCCATTATCGTGCACGAAGGTGAGCCTTAACCCGGAGAAGTTATGCTATAAGGATGGGAAAGACGTGCTTCGATCCCAACTGCAATTCGGGGTACCGGAACTGTGCAGAGCAAGTGTCCTTGTTGAAGCTCCATCGAATGACGCTCGCCTGGAGCAGTGGCGTCGTGCAATCCCGAGGGCCGATCGCAAGTTACTACCTAGTCTTCTCATCTCGTTGACCAAGTGAAGATCAAACTTCACAGTCTAATTTCTGTCGAAGACTGGGAATGCGAAGATGTCCTGACAGAAAAGGCTGAAGAAACCAAGGCTGTGGACTGCATACTATATTGTGTAACTGGGTTTTTGAGTGTGAAAATGAAAAAAGCTACACGCTGCCCTGCATGCCGATCCGCTTTCAGCATCGACAAAAACACTTCTGCTGAAGCAGCACTGACAAACGTTTAGAACAGAGGAGGCCTTATACACCCCAACAAGAACCTTTTCCAGCTACTGAAGAAAGCGAACAGTTCTTCGTGGAAAATAAAAGCCACCAGACTGTCTACTGGGACACAATCGACAGTGTTCTTGACACATGCACAATAACGTTTCCATTCGCTGAACACAAAGCAGAAACAGGTGCCCAGTTGCTCCACTACTACTTCAGCATGCGAATGCGACAACACTGGCAGCATATTACCATGAGTATGAACAAACAAGCTCAAGAAAAGAAGAAATCAGCAAAGCAGCGCTCGTCTTAGTTTAAGAGCATGGGCGAGAAACACAGGATGTAGGAGATTGCGTTCTTTGGTAGTATGCAGTGAATTCAGCTCTTGTGTACATTTCAAAGGGAAAGTATTTGTCAGGTATTTTATTACAGATGAAAAGTGATTTATGTCCTATAACCGCTACTATCGTTTGACTTTCAGTCACTGTGTCATGTCAGTCAGTATGTCATAATACTGTGTCATCATTTCAGTCACTGTGTCATCATGAATATAATTTTGTTCTGCTCACAAGGTTTGTATGTCCCACAGTACAAGTTGACATTGTATGTATAAACCATTTGTAATGCTATAACCTTTATGCGCATGTAAAGAATTATTTTGGCCCCACTATGTACTGTACCATTATTAGAATTCATTTTTTTTCAATAAGGAGGCAGGAGCAGGGTGGAAAAAATCAACCGTTCTCCTATAAAGCCACGCAATGTGTGTAAACAATTTACGGAACTGTTACTAAACATGCTGTTTGACAAAACATGCGAGCACGACCCAGCGGTTTACTCTAAATTACTCTAAATTATTGAAGGCCCAGTAGATTATGCCGGAAAGTTTTATATTTATACGAGTATTTTTGTCTCGTTAAGCTATCATCGGAATGTTCTCGTTTAAGAAAACAGGAACCGCACGGGGGAAAAGGCAATCAGTGCCAGTGCGCCAACATAAATCCATAATTTCAGTACACAGTACACAGGGACCGAGTAAAGAATGCATAATTTCCTTCACAAGCCCTCCATACAAGCCTTCACAAGCCCCTCCAAACTTGGGCGCCATCTATCGCCGTGCGCGTGAAACGCGCTCGTGCGCCGAACATAATGTAGTCGCCGCGTGAGACGGAGAGTCATCACCTAAATGTATTTCTTCCACCGTGGTTCAAACATAGCACTTAGCCAGGGCCATAATAACGGAGTTTCGGTGGCCGTTGCCATCTTGCACGAAAAGGGAGTGCGAGATGGCAATAAAAGGGGCTTTTATAACAATCGTTCCAGAAAACGGCCTTGTTGGTTAGAGACAGACGTTGCATGGCGGAGGCAACTGTACAGCACACGGACTGCTCACAAACAACGCACCTCATAGCCACGCCGGTTTTAGTCACAGTCCGGTTTAGGCTACACAAGCAACGAAAAGAGGACACCGATCGCTTATTATAACCAATAATTATAACCAAAGATGATTATTGGTGATTATGAACGAAGTAAAGCGCCGGCCATACTTTGGTTATAATCACATGCATACTCATAGTATCTTTACGTGTATATATGATTAAAAAAGGTGGCGAGTGTTTATAAGCTCTTTACCCTAAGTTTCTCTTTCACGTCAAAAAACGTGTTTTTTTTTCTTTTTGTTTTACGCCGGCAGCAGCAAAGTAAGAACGAAGCTGACGAAAGCCATCACTACTGCTACGAATGTGTTTCTCTAGAAGAATGGTACAGTAGCCTTTACACACAACCAGGAACTGTGAGAAGGATATAAGGCGGGCACAGCGTCCAGCAATAGATAATTCGGTCTTTGAATGCCGTGGAGTTGGAGGCTAACTGCGATACAAAGAAGGTGCCGTCTGTGGTGGTTACGCAGTCTTTCGCCTAAGTTTTGAGGCGCTATGGGGAAAAGGATGTCCCGAGGATTCAGTGGGAGGCGACCTTCTCGTTATCCAGCGAGAGACCGCACCTTTGTACCACGGCGGCAGGGATTCTAAACGATGGTGACGTCTTTCTTGTGACGGACGCCTTTCAATCCAGCGATAACCTTGCCACTTGTTTTGGTTCAAAGCGTAGGAACGTCATCGCTTCCAAATTTAAAGTTTATCCTTTCTGTTGTTGACAGAACGAAAATTTATTTATTTTGAAGAGAAGGATTTGACCAGCTGGAATAGCTAGGGGCGATTAGGCAGAATCCTTCGAGCGGTGGCAGACTGTTGCCTTCTGAGCGTATCTCTCTTTCCAGCGAGACGGCTGCTCCTTCAGGGCACGGCGACGGTGGTGTTAGTAGCACCAAGGACGATTAGGAATTCTGCAAAGCGATAATATCTCGTCTTTCGGGCCCGGTCATGGAAACGTTGAAAGTGTCTTCCAGGGGCTTTGTTGGGGTTTCTTTTCCACTTTTTTTAGTGCGCAGAATAAAAATTGTTTTTCTATCAAACTATCATGCGGCCATTTTTAATCAAAAGTAACGAGTAACGAGTAACGTAATTTGATAGCAGATACCGTAAAATAATAAAGACATAACTTTACTCGTTACTCATTTGGGATTCTAACGAGTACGTCAGTACATTACTAAAAAAACTAACGAGTTACCAGTAACGTCGTTACTTGTAACATGTTAGTTCCAACACTGCTAAATGGAGACCGCGAGATTTCTAGGGAAGAACGAGGCACGAAGAATAAGGCTAACGCGGACAACAACGAGAACAGGAAGCTAGTGCAAACCAGCGCGGTTCAACGAGGTGCAGGGAAGAAAGAGAAAAACGTCGAGACCCCGGAGACAGCAAATTACGAACAATCTAACTAAAAAAGAGCTACAGCGAGATCCTTTACCATTAAAGGACAAATAAGGTGGAGTCTCTCGCAAAGCAGTGGAGGACAGACCGAAATAACGTGACAGGAAAACAGGAGAAAGAAAACGAGACAGACAGGAGAGTCTTGTTAGTAGGTGACACCAACATTTTCATGCAGAAGAGAGCTATATACGCTGAAAGTGGTGGATTACGACGGGAAGGTAAAATTTGCATTTAAACCACGAGAAAAACTGAGAAAGTCGTTGGCAATGGCAGCAAGGAACGAAGATATACGGAAGGCAGAGACTGGAATGGTAGTCATACCTGCATTGGCGACAGACATGCTAGGAGAAGAAGCGCTGGAAGAAGCAGCTGCAGAGCTAGAAAAACAGCTCAAGGAGTGGACCCTGAAATTTCGACAGCACTCCTTTGTGGCGTAAAAAGCCCCGGAGATCCAGGACAAGGGGTACACACCAAGAGAGCGGTCCGTCAAGTGAAACAGGCTACTAGAAGGGAGAAGCCAGAAGTGGGGACAGCGGTTGAAGTTGGTTGTAAACCGGGTAACAGAAAGCGACACGGAGGACAGCCACTCCAACAGCAAAGTGTCAGCTGAGAAGGGACGGAGACTTGGCCACAAGATCTGGAATTTTTTAGGCTCGACAAATCAGGGAAAGAGTGCGGCCTGGCGGAAGAGGTCACAGGAAAGGAAATAAAACAAGCATAGCACAGGCCCTCACTCGCAGACTGGAAAGCCTCGATGAACAGGTCTGGGAGATATGCCTACTACAGAAACACCAAACAGAGAGGGGGGGGGAGGGGGGGGGGCCCGCACGGATACTAAAGAGAGAAAACGCGGAGGATTGAGGGGAGGAAAGAAAAAGAAAAAAGCGGTGAGAAACGAAGATAGTTTTTCTCAAAATGCAAGGGGAAAGACGAGCTGGAAACTGGGAGGACGTGTTCCAGATGCAACAGGAGGAGGAAATTGGAATATTTGCTCTAGCATAGACGCACCTCAGTATAGGGAAGAACCCCCGGCGTGTTAAAGGGACACTGACAGGGTGTTTATGCTCGCCGAGGTTTTTAGTTGTACGTGACATATGAGCGCCCAACTACCCAGAACAGAATTTGCAACTCGAAATTCGGTTTCTTTCTGCCCGAAAACCGCCGATCGAGAACTGGCCGGTTTGAGTCCCGCTCACTCTCTATTCCGTGGTCACGGGCCGTTTTCTAAGGTTTCGACGCGACCACCAAATTTAATCAAAGGTCGTGGGTCATTGAAGGCACACAGTCAATACCAAAAATAGAAAAAAAATATGAAACCTATTTTTTGTGGCTTCCAAAAAGCTGCAAATACGTTGATTGAAAAAAAAAAAAAGGTTGCCAGACAACCGAAAGCATTCTGTGCGTTCACTGCACAATTCTCAACATATGGCGTCGTTTCGCGTTTCGTGGGACTCACGGGTGGCAGCGGACGACGGGTGTGGGACCTCTACTTCAGAATTGTTGTTCACGGTACCGGCGAATTCTGTCTTCCTTCGAAAGAGAAATTTTGGACCGATCATAGGAATTGATATTCATCCCGTACGACACGCCCGACCAACAAGCCGATTGCACGGAGACGGCGCCGAGCCGTTGTCCCTTCTCGTGGCTGAAGACATCGCTCGCTCAAACGTAAAGCACGAAGTGCGTACATCGAGTGGAATAGGCACGCGTACGGTTTTTTTACTTGGTGCGAATGTGGCCAATGCGTGGTGCTGCCCGATTTCAAGCCGGGAGTGCATGTACTGGAGGGAAATCGGCAGCAAACTTTCCGACACACACTCGACCGGATGCATTACAACGAACGAAAGAGGTCCCTCAGTAGCTCAGTGGACAGTAAAGAAAAAAAAGTAGCTCAGTGGAAAGACGTCCGCTTAACATGGAGCGGGCACGGGTTCGAACCCTAGTGGGGCGTACTATTTTTTTTCCAAACATTTTGCGATGTTTACATATTTTTTTTTACAACTATAACTGAAAAACAAAAAAACAAAACAAAAACAATTGTTGTGGAGGATACGTAGCTGAACTAAATGGTATGGGATTCCATTTTCGACACCTCTGCCGCACAATGCCACCTTCAGATGTGAGACAGCTCTTCACGCAACATCTTGGGAGTATTCTTTTCGGAGCCAATCACGGAATTCCCCACGTGCACTCACTACTAATTGCCAACACTTAAATGTACAAAACAACTCATCTTGAAGTACAGAACAGAGAGCGGAACAAACATAACTGCCAAGGAATCGCACGGCGAGCGGATCCCGAACGCATTTCGTCTGCTGCACCCGGAAGAAAAAAAAAATCGCACGGTCGGGTCTGGGTCGGGTGTAGCTAGTGACTTCCGCCACTCACTCTCTCCTCTCCACATCTCCGTGCGGTGCGTGGGTTTCGGTTTCAGTTTCAAGCAGTTGCGTTTTCTGGCTTTATTAAAAAAATACGTACACTCTGTAGCAAAATATTAATCGGGTAGTATTCCGACACCATAATAAATCGCCTGGCAAAAAATTTAAAAATCAAAGACCAAATTACACCATCTTCCCGAGGGGAACCATGGGGTGATGCGGAGCATCGCGGATCGTTATTAACGGTGTTATTAACGGTGTTAGTAACGTTGTTAGTAACGTTGTTAACTTGCGTGTTATTACGTTGTTAACTTGCGAATGGACGCCGCTTCTCGTTGCCGTAGTTCAGGGTCTGCCGCTCGCTTCAAGCGTTTGCGCTCAGCGTCGCGTGCCCTTCGCTGCGCAGCTTTGTCTTCAGTGGACGTAGCGTTGCTGTTAGTTTGTGGGGTGGTGCTGACGCTTGCTTGCGCCAACCCACTAACTGACGGGACTGTTGCTTCCATCACACTTCATCGGAAGAACGGAGTGAAGTGGAGTCAACAGCGCTGAACTCGTGGTACAGCTTCTCGCTTGCCTTTATTTTTAATTGCTAATCTTTTCCTTCCTTTTGCATTTCATTTTTCTTTTCTCCTTCTTCCGTCGCGTCGGTTATCCCCGCACCAGCCCCCGATAGCTCTCTTCTTTTAGATTTAGCATAACTTTTCTTCTGCTTATATTTACATCATTTCCAAATTATCCTCCTTAGAATTGGCAAGCATAGCTTCTCTTTGCTTTTTTAATTTATTCTCTTCTTGACAGATTTCTTTTGGCCGGCCGGATTTGGGCTGCGGCGGACGCGAGCGGCCGAGAAACGCTAGCAGACGACAGCCGCAGAGTTGCGGGGAAAGCCCACCCCACTGGAAAGCCCTGGCGTGGCGCTGCGACCCGCGCGCCCAAAACTATCCTCCTTTCACTCCTCCGGGGGAACGCGGGCTACCGCTGCTTGTATTCATACTTGAAGGAGAGGAGACTAGAGGAGGAGAGTTGGGCATGCGCACGCAGTGTGAGTCGAAGCGAACCACGCGAAGTGCACGCAGCTGGTAGAGAGAGCGAGCGGAGAGAGTAACGCGCAGCTGTTGGAGAGAGGGAAGGAGGAGAGTTGCGCGTGCGTAGTGCGGGTGCGGACTACGACGCCGCGGGACATAGACCCGAGCAAGAGATGCTCCGCATCTAAAAAGTTTTGGGGGGTGCCAGTGTCTCTTTAAAGCTGGTTTTGGATGCAGCAAATAGAGAGGGCACAGAGATAAAAGGAGCTGGGGTGGGGTGTTTCAGTGGGCAAGGCTGACGGAGACAGAACCCAGAGTGCAAGAAGCATTTGTGGATGACGGGAATGCTGGCATGAAAAGAGATGGCAGTGGCTGTAATTTACCATGGGCAGTCAGGGGAGAGAGAAACAAGGAACTGGTCAGGTGCATAGAAAAGGATAAACAGAACGTCGGAAGGCCCACCATCCTGATGGGGAATTTTAATGCGCATCTGGAAGTGCTGGATGGCAGAACAGGCAGCGATGGAGAAATGCTGCTGCAGGGACATGGTGCAAGACGTGGCCATGCCAATAGTCAACACCCAAAGCAAGCGCACAGGAACGGCAACGTGGACATCCAGGGAAATGAGCTCATCGATCAAAAATTGCCTGCTATGTCCCCAGACTTGGAAGAAAAACTGACGTACATGGATAGAGACGAGCAGGGCAACAACAGCCTCGGAAGTGATCATGATCTACGGATTGCGTTTGGAGGAAAATCGGCAGGCAAAAGAGTCAGCGAACCGACAGGACAGCACAAAGTAACGCAACGGGAAGCCCAAACCATAACATGGAAGCTGGAGGCGGAGGCAGAAGACAGGCAGACTGAGGCGTACGAGGACCTCATGCAGTAGTGGAATGGTCACCTAGGAGAAGGGGGGCGAACACGTCACAAAAAGAAGAGAAGAAAGCGATGGTGGGATACAGAGATGAGGGAGGCCATAAAAAGGATGTAACTGGCATGGGCATGCAGGGCCCTTAGGTGCACAATCAGAAAAAGGAGAGAAACAGGAGAGCCCCCAAGGAAAGATTTCGAGGAGTGGAAAGCATACCAAAGCAAAAAAAAAAAAGAAAAAGAAAACAGAGGTGACAACTTTGATCCAGAGCAAGATGGCTAGCGTAGACAAGAGGTTCCTGGATGAGCTGAAGAAGGCAGGAAGACAAGCTCCAGTAAAGTTCTGCCGACATGTGCGGAGCCAGACTGGCAAGCCCAGGAAAGACCCACTGATCAAAGAGGACACAACGAGAATAGAGCTTGACCCAGGCGAGACCATCCAGTTCGTCGAGGGAGAGGGTTAGGGAGATGTTTGCAGGGATCAGCACAAAAACCGAGAACGAAACTGGGGGTGTTGAGGGGGAGCTGGAAGAGCAGCCGATTCAAGGACAAAATCACAGAAAGAAAACCGAAGAAAGAAATTAAGAGAGGGAGGGACCACAGCCACATGTATGGGCGGAGTCACAATTAGGCTAGTGAAGGAGCTGGGGCCGGAAACAGGAAGGATATCCTACAGGAGACCCTGAGCCAAGTAATGACGAACAGTTCCCGATAAATGGCGAATGTTACGACTCCGCCTAATCTACAAAGGCAAGGGGACCAGGACGTTTCTGAGGAACTATCGACCAGTGCAGTCACACCACTGCTGTACCGGAGGTGGACGCAGGCGATTCAGGATATACTTCAGGCATGGGCGGAGACATAGGGGGTCCTTGGGGACCTGCAAACAGGGTTCCGGTGGGGCGGGTACCTGGAAGACAATATCTTCACAAGCAATCGAGATCGCCCACAGGGAGGACCGGCCGATATACCTTTGCTTTCTAGATATTAACAAAGCATACGACATACTGGACCACGAGAAATTATGGAGACAACTGGCGGAGCGAGGACTCGGCAAGGAGTGGATCGACCTGCTGAGGGAGGTGTACAGAGAGACTAAGGTGGTGGCACAGTGGCGACAAGAAAAGACAGCCCCAGTGGCCAGCACGAGGGGGCTGAAACAGGGCTGCCTACTATCGCCGTTGTTAGTCATGCTGTACATCGCAGAAATAGAGAGGGAGCTGTAGGAGAACTCCCAGGGCTTTTTCCTGGAGTACATGGAAGAAGGAGCCAGGAGTGGCGGGAGGAGTCCCGAATCTGTTCTATACAGACAACATCGCGCTAATGGCGGAATCCCTACAGGACCTACAGGCCCTCATGCCTGAGCGTGAGCAAATGGGAAGAGCCCTGGGGCTGGGATTCAGCACCAGGAAATCGGCACTGATAGGTTTCGGGGGTGGAGTGGAACTCAAGACCAACGATCTGACCATCCAGGGTAACCCAGTGCCGTGTGAGGAGCTCCCAAAAGGCACTGCCTTGCCTGTTGGGAGCAACGTTGTCAATCAGCGTTGCCGAAATCCTGGCCTTCAAAGTTCCGGCTTCTGACAGTCATCGCTCGGATTACGGAAGTCATCGGCTGCAACCAAGTGTTATCGTCTTCACAACGCCCCTTGCCTCATCCGGGTCAGTGACATCAAGTTGCGCAGCGTCTCTAAATGATGATCCTCAAGACTTCTACACCAGTGGGCGCGGCGAGGCCATCAACAGTATGTGGCTTACCACCTTTTACGTACTGGTTAGTCACCCTGTATCATACTTTAAGAGCGACTTTGTTTCTCTCATTGTTGCGCCGTGCCCACGGTCACTCTGTGAAATAGAAATTGATTGCTTCGAAGTATGTAAGCTGCTATTATGTGGTGACGTTTAGACTAACCCGGGACCTACAACTCAAGATATGTTTTATTCGATAATGGAGGGTCAAGCCGAAATTGAAAATGAAGTTTCCGATTTAGTTATAGAACCATCCGGTACCGACAAATCAATCGCCGAAGTCTTATCAAAACTTTCAGGTGTTGACAAAGTATTACTTGAGTTGCGAGCTAAACCCCTTGAGGTCTCTGCTCTTCAAAAACTGCAAACGCATTCGAGCTGACAATAGCAAAACAAACTTCCCGGCTGGCTAATTCGGAAGATCGGAGTCGACGTTCAGATCTTATCCTCTTTGGAATTCCAGACGAATCAGAGGAGACCGAGAAAGATTTAAGGGGTAAAGTAATTGATAATATTTTCTTAAGGCGACTGGACGCTACTTGCACTTCTGTTGCGAGGATTCATCGCCTTGGTACACGCGCAGGAAAGCGGCCGATCAGTCTTTACCTTCAGGAATACAATGAAAAAATAGAAATACTGCGGAATACAAACAAAAAAAAGCTTAAGGGGACAAATATTTACATTCAAAACCATTATTCCCAAGAAACCTTTAGCAAAAGGAGGCTACTATAGAACAGTTCAAGCGAAGATAGAAAGAACGAACTAAAGGTTTTCCCAGTGAATGACAAACTTCGAGTTGCCAAGCACAGATGACGCCATAGCTCGAGCGCACAGGATAGGCCTGTTTTCGGGGAACAAGTGCCGACCAATTATTGTAAAGTTTCCGAATTCAAATTCTAGAGAGAGCATCTTGTCGTTGAGAACGAAGGCAAAAGGCAGTGGCGTTTCTATTAATGAGGATTTTTCACCAGCTACACGTCAGGCTCGAAAGAAATTAATCGAATTTGCGAAGGCATTAAATCCTAATATTAGCTTTAGATTACGGTACAACAAGCTTCATTTTGACAAGAAGGTTTATGTTTACTGCTCCGAAACCGATAGTGTGCGCGAGCTCGGGGCCCTTTCTGAGATGAGTCTCACCGATACAGCCGCTCGCGCCCTTGCTGAGTCAGCGAGTGCACCTTCTCCGTCATAGCAACCGAGAAACGATCATTGTCATTCTTCCGAAAATATGTCTATCTTTTTTACTAACATAAGGAGCGTGCTAAAAAAACGAGATGAGTTATGCGCTGTCCTTGACTCGTCATCGGCTGACGTTGTGGTACTCACCGAGACTTGGCTTTCCGCTACAGTACGGAACAGTGAAATATTCGATTGTCAAAAGCGGTTTAATGTGTATCGTTCCGATAGGCAGTTTGGATCTGGAGGTGGTGTACTAATTGCAGTAGCTGACTGTATTGTTTCCTATTGTGTAAACTTGGCGTCTAATATTGAGTTTCTCTGCGTTTGTTTCGAGGTGAATTATAAGAAAGTTATTCTTTGTGTTTGCTATCGTCCGCCGAAGTGTACCTCTAGTTTTGTAAACGAACTTAATGATGCTATCAATATGGTTGTAACAAGGTTTCCAAACAGTCCAATATTTCTTCTAGGTGATTTTAATTACCCAAACATATGTTTGTCACATGAGAGCCCGTTTCCTAATCCATTTTCGTCGGAGTGTTTTGATTTCTTGAACATGTGTTCCGATTTTAACTTATCGCAGCTAGTTACAGAACCCCCAAGGATTGCAGCAACGTCAGCAAATGTTCTTGACCTTGTTCTAACCTCCATACCTGACCTTGTATCCCTAATATCTCACCTACCAGGACTAAGTGATCACTGCTCGTTACTTATCTTTCTAAGCATACCAAAGTGTAAGAGTAGAAAAAAGATAAACCTTATTCGAGACTACCGAAAAGCTAATTTCGACGCTATAAACGATGCCCTGAGTCAGTTCGTTGATCACTATTTTGTTAACTGCTCCGAGCGTTCCGTTGAGCAGAACTGGAATATGTTTAAGGGTCAGGTCGCCGTCCTCACCGACAAGTACATTCCACTGCGATCTGTAACGCCTCACCCTCATCACCTGAGAAGGCTATCTAACAAGAAAAAGAGATTGTTTCGTGCCGCTAAATCTTCCAGTGCCTGTAACCGGTGGGAATCTTATCACGACGCCAATGCAGTTTACAAAAATGCCATTCAAGATGCGAAAAACGAGTATTTTAACGTTAAGTTACCGTCTATGTTAGCCACTAACCCAAAGCAGTTTTGGAATGTTGTTAGTAAGAAAGAAAAATTTGTAATTTCACTCCAGGCCGCGAATGGAGATGTAATTTCTAGCGATGAACGTGCTCGCGTTTTGAATGATGTTTTTATTCAGTCTTTTCAAACTGTTATTGACATTCCTACTTGTATAATTGACGCGAGTGATTTTTTGCCTATGGGACCCGTTCTTGTCGACCCAATTGGTATTGTTAAAATAATCGATAACTTAAAACTTTCTTCCTCTGCTGGCACCGACAGCATTAACTCAAAGTTCCTCAAAAACACAGAAAGGTGTTGCTCTTTGATATTATCTAAATTTTTTTCCCAGTCGCTTTCACTTGGAGAGTTGCCTGCTGATTGGAAGATAGGGAAGGTGGTGCCACTCCACAAATGACGTGATAAATATTGCCCGGATAACTATCGACCGATTTCACTTACTAGCATTCCATGCAAGATACTAGAACATATCATCTACTCACAACTAGTTCAGTTTTTAGAATCTAACCTTTTCTTCAGCACCGCTCAGCATGGCTTTCGTAAATCCTTCTCTTGCGAAACGCAACTTTTGTCATTCACCCATGATTTGCACCTAGCGCTTGACCGAGGATCCCAGGTAGACTGCATTTTTTTTTACTTTTCCAAAGCATTCGATAAAGTTTCACACAAGCTGCTGCTATTAAAACTTAACAGTCTTAACATTGACGCAAATGTTCTGTCCTGGATAACTTGTTTTCTCACTAATCGTTCCCAGTTTGTAACCGCTAACGATGAAACGTCGCCCCTCGCCTCCGTCAATTCTGGAGTACCGCAAGGTTCTGTATTAGGTCCGCTATTGTTCCTTATCTATATTAACGATTTGCCGAATTCGATCTCTTCTTCAATTAGTTTATTCGCTGATGATTGTGTTATTTACAGAGAAGTTACTAACGCCTCGGCTGTTATAAATTTACAAGCTGACATTAACCATGTTTCAAAGTGGTGTGAATTATGGGGGACGGAACTTAACACGACTAAATGCAAGGCCATGAGAGTATCGCGTAAATGTAATTTTCCTTCTTCTTATTTTCTCGAAGATGTCCCCTTACTTTCTGTCTCTTCTTATAAATACTTAGGTGTGTATATAACCTTAGATATTTCCTGGCAAATGCATGTTGAGTGTGTTATTAATAACGCTAATCGAATGCTGGGTTATCTAAAACGAAACTTTTCACTTGCCCCTTCATCTTTGAAACTAACCCTGTACAAAACGCTTGTATACGCTCTAAATTACAATATGCCTCGTCTATCTGGGACCCCGGTCATTCCAAACTGACTAACGCCCTGGAATCAGTTCAGAATCGCTCTGCTCGTTTTATTCTTAATAACTTTCATCGCACCGCAAGCGTGAGCTCAATGAAAACTAGCCTATTGTTGCCTAACCTCAATTTACGTCGCAAAATAGCTCGCTTATGTCTCTTTCATAAGATATACCATACTAACTTTTTACTTCACAACCGACTGCTGAGTCATCCGTCTTATATTTCGCCTCGCATTGATCATATGTATAAAGTAGACATTCTAAAATGTAACACTAATGCACTCCAAGAGTCATTCATTCCGAACACTTCAGTGGATTGGAACCATCTTCCCGCATTTATCGCAACAATTGTTCCTGACCACTTATTTAGAACTGCCATAAATAATCTATACTGCTCAGATTGAGCTGCAAAGTGTACTACTGCCACTAACCCCCACTCCTCTCTGTAATGCCGATGGCCTTGAGGGTATTTTAAATAAATAAATTAATTAATTAAATGATCTGTATGAATGGAACGAATCTACAAACGAGCGTGTCAAGTTATCCCCCTTCAATGAGGCGCCTGTCAATGTTTGAGAAGAATTACCTCCTGCAAACAAACAGTTTTGTGTACCGAATATGAACGCACAAAGCATTGTCAATAAAACGGACTGGTTCGAATTAGTTCTCTTGAATCATGACCCCCATGTCACGATCATGACATAAACGTAGCTGAATGAAAATGTGTCAGATAATGAAATTTTTCCTGAATCCCACAAAGTTTTTCGTCGGGACCGCCTCTTCGTTGTGGCGGAATTGCAATCGTAACCAAGTCATTAATTTGTGTAACAACATTAGAACAGATTAGTAATCATGAAAGTCTAATTTTACGTCTCGTTATCTGGGGCCGAACAGTTATCATGTGTGCTGTGTATAGGTCTCCTTCTGCTAGTCCACAATTTTTAAATAGACTATATGATTATCTATTAAAATACAGGGCTGAATCCATTCTTCTGGTTGGGGACTTCAATCTTCCCCCATATCGACTGGTTACGATTATTCAGCCCATGTGATGACGACACTATTTTTGACATAGTGTTCACATGCGATCTTTCTCAAGTTTTTCAGGAATTTACTCGTGAGTAGGGCTCGAGCCGCTCAATTCTAGACGTTATATTTGTTTGTAGTGCATTCGCTGAATGTTCTGTAAGCTTTGAGAAAAGTATGTCTGATCACAAACTTCTACTATTTGATTGCTATCTTAACCGACCTTCGCCAAAGAAAAAAGTAGTTACTATGGTAAAGGATTTCTCAAAGTCTTATGACGAGAGTGTTTTGGATTATCTCGACTACAAATTATTTATGTGTATGTATAACTACTGTCGCTCTTCACTGCATAAAAGATCGCGTAGACGCCGTAGGTGGTCATTGTCGGAAACTCGCCGTCAGAAGGCACTACTTGTCAAATGTTTAGAGGTGCCGAAGTTCAAAGCTATATCTTTTCGACTTCAATAACTGTGCCATTGGTAAAAGAAAGATAAACATAACAATAAATGCGGGGATAAAAAGCTGGAGAAAAAAAGAAAGAAACTATAAAGATCCCACCGGAAGTGTTGTATTCTTGCATGTTCAGAAGCTCAGAACTTCGAAACCAGTTTCTCCTACTCAAATGTGTACAGACTAAAAGAAACACTTCCCAAAAATGTAAAGCCAAAAAAAAAAATTAATGACGTGTTGAATTTGATTAATATTAGAAATCTTCCCCCTGACTTAATTTATTCCTCAACGTGAAAAAAACAATAGATACATTATTTTGTATTCTGCAGATGGCAATTATATATACTGTCTGTGGTGTTAATTTAAATGCGATACCTCAAGCAACTTAGACGAAAAACAAAATACCAAGTTTAGAGCATAATTGCCCGTAGATAAATGTTTGGATATTTCTTCGAAACTCATCTTGAGTAACAATAATCACATCTTAAGACGATACTTCCTAAGCTATACATAGATCATTCTTAAAAAGTTTAACATCTCAACCGTAAATCGCTTAGGCTTTAGCCCGCTTCAAATATGGGACAAACGACAATCGTCAAAAAACCGTCGTCCTCCATCGCCCCTTTGGGAATTTATTTCTTTAAAACTGAGCGTGCCAGAACATTGTAATAAACGGCATTGTCTTTCGTAAGGAACGCAGCACCACATGTAAAAATGCGAGAGAAAAAAAATTACGAATGTACCTCACTACTTGAATTCAAATGAAACCGTCCGCCGGTCTTTCGAAGTTCGACGAACGTCGAACTTTTACCCTAAAAGTTCGAAGTTCGTCGAACTTTTGATTTTTCAGGATTCGATAGTTCGAAACTTTTCGAATTCTCTCGATAAATAAGTACGAAAGTTCGAAAATTCTCGAATTCCTTGGCGCAGAAAGTTCGAAAGTTCGAAAAGCTTCGAACTTTTTAGTGCAAGAAATCGAAAAGTTCGAAAATCATCGAATTTTTTGGTCTATCAAGTTCGAAAGTTCGACAAGCATCGAATTTTGCAGCGTAATAAGTTCGAAAGTTCGAAAGGAATCGAATTTTTTAGCGTAATAAGTTCGACGGTTCGAAAAGCGTCGAACTTCTTAGTTTAACAAGTTCGAAAATTCGACTTCCGTCGAATTTTACGACATAGAAAGTTCGAAAATTCGAAATCTTTCGAACCTTTCGAACCGCTTGATTCGATCATCGAAACTTCGGTTCGAAAAAGTTCGCGGCATCCCTAATAGATATACATTGCGATCTATTAGATCTTTCTCAATGATCTTGCTTTGGTTTCTTGATAGTTGTAGAGCTTAGCTAATTTTAAAAACAATTAAAAACTGTTTCGGTGTTTTGTTGCGCTACCTGGCGGATGGCAGAGAAAACTGCTGATTTCTAAGTTCAAAAAAATTTCGAGGGCGGCGTTGGCGTCTGTATCATCATCAATCTCCGTGTCGTTTTATCTTTACATTGAGAAAATATATTTGAAGATTTACTATCGATAAATGAACGGTTTAAGTACTGGGTCAGGTTAATAAATCTAAGACAAATAATTACACAAGCGTAGCGTGATATAAAGTGTTCATTATTCGATATAATGAAATCGATAAACGATGAAGACGAAGAGGAAAAGAATACACCCGAGTTCACTTCATGCATAGAGTCACTAGAGAGCTGCGCTTAAGTATCGGCACTCCGTTCCCCAAAATTGTTTTGGGCGCCGCCATTTTGGGTCTTGTGCAGGGCAAACACAACAACCGATCGTCATGATACAAATGGGCGACTTCCTCTGCATTAGATGAGGTGCTATAGCAAGCTGATTCAATATTGCTATGTTTTGTCGCGGGTTGTTTAAACATTCGTGGAGGACGGAAAAGCGTTTCCTGTGATTTAGATGAAGCTTCAGATAACTGGCAACCATGATTTTAAGCCACAATATGGCCAAGTGTCGTTACTCTGAAGCGTAGCTAATTTACTGGCACTAGCGGGAACAATGAGGAAGAGGCAGGTGTCGAAAGGTAGTGGCTTGTGGAATCCACGGGGCTCACGTCATGGCCCCTCCAGGTATTACAAGCTTCTTGAACAAAGGCATCAATAGTGTCATTAAATAAGCTACGCTTCAGAGTAGCGACACTTGGCCATATTGTGGCTTAAAATCATGGTTGCCAGTTATTTGAAGCTGTATCTGAAATCACAAGAAACGCTTTTCCGTCCCCTCCTTTAAACAGTTTGCGACAAAGCAAAGCAATATTACATGAGCTTCCTAACACCGAATCTAATGCTGAGGAAGTCGCAATTTTGAGTCATGAGGATCGGCAGTTGCGCCTGCTCTGCACAAGCACCAAAATGGCGACGCCCACAACACTGTCGGAGAAGAGAGTGCCGATTCTCTAAGCGCAGCTCATTTATTGGCCCTGCTTCCCGCGAACCTCCTTTCCTCCGACTGAAACTGAAACTGAGACTAAATATGAATTATACACCATTATTATAGCTTATTTAGTTTTAACCACCTACATATAATGAGAGGAGGAAGCGGCCGGGTAGGAAAAACGCGGGTTTTATGCGCGACTGTTCTAATCAACGTTAGTTCTAACCGTCTCAAAAGAGAGAACGCGCGAGCTTGCGCTGGTTAAAAAAGACGGTCCAAAGAAAAGAGGCGGCACGATGTAGTTCTTTGTGATTGTGCGTCTAATTGCAAATTGTTGTGTGTATGTTTATACAGCCGGAAGTTAGTCTGCCTTAGTGGGCGTCTGGTGTCTCAGGTGTAGATGAGAAATTTAGCCAGTGCGGTACAACCGCAAACCTGGGGTCTTTAACGCGCACCACGCAGTAGTGATACCGCACGCCGGTATGATGCTCTTCCACATCGAAACGGGCAGTGGCGGGTGGGTTCTGCAGCGCGAGCTTTCGCTCCACGTACTCCGAGCTGGTGCGCGCTAGACACGCACTCGCCACCGATCGCCCCCCCCCCCTTATATAAGTATTTGAAGATCGACGATGGACGTCGATCGTCTCGGAGTAATGTAACGTAATAACATTATTCGCAACTTTCAAGACCTATAGGAGCGCGCTGGCGCCTATCAAAATGGCTGTCATCTGGATGATCGTCGTAGAACAGCGGTACGAGGCTGGGTCTGCGACGCGTATGTAATTCTAGTTTGCTCAGCCCGAGCAGTGTGAGCCTATACTCTATTTTTAACTGCTCTCGACAATGGCACGCCAGAATTTATATCATTTTGAGGAGGATGTAAAAAAATGAAAGCCGTTTACAATTCCCTGTAACGTCGAATTAGAGCGCAGGTCTTGAGAGGAGGAGGAAGAGGGAGGTACTGAGGGGAGGGTATACCCTCCTCCTCACCTCCTCATCCTGCCTGCTACTCCTCCCTCGAGCGGCGTCGGTGTCGCGTGACCGTGAAGTCACGCGTGACCTCACGGGGGTCATGTGACGTCACGTGACCTCACGGTTACACCGACGGCGACGCCGCTCAAGCCGGAAACGGGCGCCTAAGAGCTGCGCTCTATAAGTGTTACTTATGGTTCAACACCGTCCTCAAGTGATAACTTATTTAGTTTACTCAAATTGCCTTGTTTCTGCTCGTTATTTATTCAGACGGTCGTTTTTCGTCACTTTTGATGCGTTGAATTTAAAACTGAGAGGGGGTGGACCCACGTACATTTAGGAACACAACTCGCTGTGAAATTTCTCGTATCTATACACCGTTCCAAGTAGGTCGATGCAGAAAGGGAAATACACTCTCGAACCAGAGTGCTGCGCCAACGCTCCGCTTACCCTTTCCCTCGAAAGCTCGCGTCTGCTTCACGGAGTGGACTGTTAGAAAGCACGTGCGCAGCGTACGGAGGCATGTTGTTTCGACAATGTTAGACGCCGCTTTGATATTATAGCGTGTTTTCGCGCGTGTCATGGCCTATGCAAGAAAAGAATCGACCGGGCAGCACTGTGCTGTGATTGGTTGTACAAATAATTTAAAAAAACGTGAAATAAACGCCGATTCAGTGCTCGAGACCCACGCTGTCAAACAGGATGAATGTGGGCATGGACCGAAAGGTAAGCGGAGGGCGGCTTAGACATTGAAAAAAGAACACAGTTGCGTGAGTCCTGGTCCACTGATTTAATAACTCTATTTTTCTTCAGGTGGTAATTGGCAGGCGACGCCTGGTGCCGAACGAAAATGCGCCGCCAAAATTGAGCGTCGGGTATGCGTAATTCGATCGTTTTGGTTTTTTTGTTTAAATTGTCAATTTCCCATGAATACGTTAGTGCGAATGGCCGAACGCTTCAATTACTTGCAGAAAATGGAAAACAACAGCAACACCCGCGATGTCCACGCAGCATCGACATCTTTTCGCAGCAAGCTGTCTTTACCTGGTCAACTCAAAACTGAAAAAAAAATAAAGAAAGAGAAAGGTTGGCATGGCTGCCAACCTTTCTTTTTCTTGCTGGGAAAGTTTGGAAATGGAAGGAAGACAGAAAGGGGGGGGGGGGTAGTTTTGGTCTGACGCCGCTGTGCACAGTAAGACTGGGCACAGAGCTCGGACTTTGGCTTGGCTTTGTGGTAGACACAGGTTGCGCAAAAATAATTTTCACGCGAGGCGATTACAGAGAGGCACATCAAAGTGCCAATATTGTGACAGTGGATTCTAAATCAGAAAAAAAATAAACAGATCCGTCGCACTTGCTATCTGTACTCGGTATTTATATATCGATTCATATTTAAATTTGAGGTTTCTACTATTTCAATTAAAGCAGACGTGGCAGCGCAGGTCTGAGCCGCTAACCACGCAGTTTGTTCAAATGTTCCCGGCGCCCCCAAGCTGCGACAACTCGAGTTCAGCGCAAATTCACATGCCGTAATTCGTGCCATTCTGGCTTCGTTCAATCCTCAATTTCACTAGCGATCCTCAATTTCACTAGCGATCCCCAATTTCGCTAGCAATCGAAACGCCGAGTTTGGTTTGGGAGCGACGACTGCCCCAGAAGCGCGCTAAAAATTACCCACAAAAAGATGCAAGGAAAGCAGGATGCACTTTTCCCCATGCCTGGCATACCGATTAGGATAGTGCTTTCCTCCATGGACGAAGACAATGAGCCGAGGGCGCCTAATACGGCAGCCGTGCCGGCAGAAGCAGCTGCGATCGGTGTGACTCCGGTGAACAGGGTAACAGTCCAGTAATGGCGGTCGGTCATTCGGGCGGGTTCAGAGGCCGGATTCTCAAAGCGAACTTACGACGAAAAAAGTGCGTACGACATATTTGAGAGAAAATCCGTATTCTCGAAACGAAATTGTCGTAACTTTTGCGCAGGTTACGACAAAATCCTACGACAGCTCCGAAGCTGTCTTACGCACTTTTACGATCAAATCAACATGGCCGACAGCATCGCACAGTTACTTGGTCGCGACGACCGACGGATATTTATTTTTCTACATGCTCTTCACGCGCGTCCCGACTTCAAGCAGCAAGAAAAAAGGAAGAAGTACTTGAAGCCGACCACGACGAACATCAACGCTGGATCCACAGACACCCGGAAAAAGCAACAAAGGCAACGATCCCACCGACCAAGCGAGCTCGGCAGAATAGGCCTAGCAGGCACTCCGACCGCTCCGACCTGTTCGGGCGCAGCATTTCTCCGACGGTCCTTGGCCAAGACCGTCTGCCCACGACCGGCAGGCTCGCTGAATGGAATATGCCCGCGTGACCCTTTTGGACCCTTCCCGTATGAATAGTTTGATCGCTAAACCAAATTTCAGAGGTCAATCTCTTTCCCTCGTCATCTCGATCTCCTTGTTTTCCGAGGCAGCGGTGACGAACGCTGTCGTCGAAAAGGGACTCTCATTGATTCTATCTTCTTGTTTTGTGTGATATAGAGCTCAATAAACGCCGTATGGATTACCTTCGCAACACGGTATGTACACTTTGTTATTTGTATGCCATTTTTATTTTGACACGGCGCTACGTCACTGTCGAGCTATAACAGTCCGTGGTAGCTACGCGATGATGGTCATACCTTTCTTTGCCGAGTGTCATGTCAGTATCGAGTTGCAATCGTAAAAGATCGGTCCCGAAGCGCTTGCCAAGACGCGGGCTAACAGAGCGAATTCAGCACTTCGATCGAACGCTCGCGTCCGCTCCGAGTATGAAAAGGTATTTGCGTGGCTCTTGCTGACACTCTCGTAGTTCAAACGTATCTTTTTTTAACGTCGGCTCGCTCCTGCATTTCCGAGGCCGCGAAAAACGCCGCGGCTATTGGTTTCTATCTGTGCCGCTTTGCAAACGACTGGCACGGCGCTTTTACCAACAATGACAGGTGTGTTGACTTCGTAGCAGTCAACGAAGCGTTTAAATCGTGTTAGCGTCGATATATCACTGCACGGACACGAACCCCAGTCAAGCGGTGGTGAAAAGGCCGCCTGTGTTTATGAGAAACAGCTTGAACACTAAACGTTTACACACAGACAGGACAGGACACACATAGGGCTGACTATCAACGAGTAGTTAGCCTGTGTTTGTTATTAAAAATCCACGTGCTCCGAACTATGCCGAGCTCTCCGATTGGTTGTTCGTGTTGCCGAAGACGCCGTCGCCATAGCAACAACACCGGAAGTCGTCGTTTCTCCGTAAAAGGTCGTAACTTTCCTCCTCTCACTTAAGAACGCGTTTGTGAATACCGTTTGCGCCTCATCTTACGATGATCGTAAGTTTACGAACTTCGTAGCTAAGTTGTCGTAGGTAAGAGGTTTTTATGAATCTGGCCTCAGATTCTCCCAAATGCCCGGATGAGGATAGGCGGCGCTACACTCGTTAAAATGGCGCCGGCCAGAAGCCCAGCTGGAACGGTGTATACTCATTATGGAGAAAGCATTAGGTCATTTATACGATACCGAAGATTTTTAATCAACTACCAGATAACTTATTCTTATCTAATTCTAACCATGGGTTCAAAAAGTCTGAAAAATGTTATTTCATGGTACCACAGAGTGATAGATCTACAGTTGACATTTAGTGAGTTATGTTGTGACCAACCGGGGCAAAGGGGGCACTTGCCCCCCCCCACCTCCCCCAGTTCTCAGAGTCTGTGTGGGGGGGGGGGGCAAGGCTAAGTTTGCCCCCCCCCCCTGAAACAGCCACCACTGGGCAGGACAAACACTGGCCGGCGGCGCCCAAGGGATACTAAGTGCACCGCACCCCGGCCCTGGGGGGGGTGGTCTGGTTCCCCCCACTCAAAAACAAGCTGGTACGCCACTGGTTGTGACCTGCTGTTACTGCAAGGAATGGGCTGTACTGCCAGGTCGTGCCACCTAAGCCCTTGGCTTAGGCAGACCATTAGTCAGGGGGGGGGGTGCAACGATTTCCGAAATTGACAAAGATTTGTGGAAGCTGCCCTCTGCAGCTTCCACAAATCGTGGCGTTCAAAGCCGGTCTGTTGCGTTCCATTTTGTCGCGGGAACTCGCGTTTCGATAAAAGCAAGCGACAAACCAGTGTTGCCTACCTCGTTACTATGGCAACCTCCGCTGTTTTCGTCGACCATTTTGTCACACTCGCCGGTCGTGCGCCCGGACTACGCCGCTAATCCTCGTTAGGGCTAGGGATCGCTCACCGCTCTCGTTCCGACGGCGAGGTTTCGGCGTTCAAAGCCGGTCTGTTGCGTTCCATTTTGTCGCGGGAACTCGCGTTTCGATAAAAGCAACGCACACTTCCGGCTCGCAACTTCAAAATATGAAAATCCAAAATAAAGAGAGCGATAGCCACGATGACCGCCATGCCGCTGAGCCTCCGACTTCTCTTATGATATGAACGGAAACGGAAGTGGCCTCACAGTGTTGCCGGTGTGTCGAGACTACAGAGACTCAACGTTGTGTACGTTTAGCGAAATAAGAAGTGGAAAAAAATGGCGGTGGGAGAGGATCTGGGGAAAGGGTAACAAGAAGTTGGCGCCACCCTAAAGCGGAGCGGAAACATGTAGGCACCCTAAGAAAACCGATTTCGCCTGCGTGTCCTAGTTGTTGCGTAAAAAAAAAAAAGATAAATATTGGCATTTCGGGCACCCCTCAACTCACTCCCAGTCTTCAGGGTCACACCTGGTCGCACTCCCAGTGACGTCATTCGGAGTGCCGTGTGGCTTCCCGTGTGTGCTATCTCGGAGGACGCTTCCTCTACCTCTCTCCGCTGACATTAGCGGGCGTTATGCTGCCGCTTAGAGCCGAGCGAGGTCACGTAATTTTTTCGCCGTAGTTTCTTCGGCTGCCACTTTGGGGCTGCAGGTGGGGGGAAAGCTCGACTTTTGCTTTGCGATTACGCAGCGGAATCGCGACATTTTTAATGAAGGAGATGTTTTTTCTATCCTCCGGGACACGATAAGCGACGTAAAA